>PQWD01003437.1:168352-258522 GCA_019425675.1 Leucinodes orbonalis
GACATACGGACAGACCGACATGACGAATCTATGGTTCCATTTTTTGACATTTGGGCTACGGAACCCTAAGATGTTGACTTAAAAACTCATTAAAATATGGATTTCACGGCAAGCGGTGTGGAGTAGAGGGGCGGGCGGCGCTGCGTGCTAAATCAATCATCATCATCACTCATTAAACGTCCCACCGAGGGGCACGAGCCTACCCGTATAGGTGATTAGGCCTTAGTCGTCCACGCGGGCCCAGTGCGGATTGGACGACTTCACAACAACCTTCGAATCTCTTCGCAGGCGTGCATGGTTCCTCACGAATGTTTTCCTTCACCGTAAGAGCGTCGGATAACGTACATATTTTATTATATATTTCGAAATTCGAAAATACATTGTACGTGTCGGGATTGAACCTCAGCCTCCGGTAGGGAGGCGACAGTCCACACCACTGAGCCACCGACGCTAAATGAATAGTACGAATTGCATAATGCATTGCGATAATTTATTTTATAAAACTTTTATAAACAATCCTTTATGTTATAAGATGAATTGGTCGAACAGGTGTTAGACTTGATACTGAGTCGTCTAGTTGGACCACCGCAGTGCGAGATATCGTCCCGTGAAACAGGAGTGTTATGCCTTTTGTGTTTCGGGATGAGGGCACTGTAGCTAGTGAAATTACCGGGTATAAAGACCTATCATCTGTTGTCTCGGTGACGGGCGCAGTGCGGCGTTGATGGAGGATATAACTGTTTAGTTATTGGTCTCCTTTAATGCCGCTCTGTCATGGTCAGGCGTAATCACTTACCATCAGAACGTCCAGACCGTCCTGTACACTTATAACATAAAAATATATATATATATTATATATATATATATATATATATATATATATTATATATATATATAATATATATATATTATATATATATATATATATATATATAATTATATAGATGCCAATGATTCAAAATTCCCCCTTTATAGGTAAATCGATAATCATAATCAGCCAATGATTGGATGAGAAAAGCAGGGGACTGGGATATCTGGCGCAAAATGAGCGAGACCTATGTCCAGCAGTGGACTGCGATAGGTTAAATAGGAATCAGCCAATACACTCCCACTGGAGGGCACAGGCCTTCCCCTATTACCTATATAAAAACTAGCAAACCCAGCGAACTCCGTTTCGCCACCAGATGGCTTCGTTTTATGTAACATTTCGTTTGGTGATCAAAAGATGCCATCTACTTAAAATATTGGTTTGTAGTACATGCTATGTATTAGAGATGGCGCTGTATGTGAAAAAAGATTTTCCCGCTTTTCTGTTGAAATTTTTCCTCAATTTTATTTACTATAAACCTCACGGAGCCCGATACCTTTCCAACGAATGCAAAACCGTGGAAATCGGTACGTGCGTTTTGGAGTTATAGCGTCAGGAAGGAAACCCGAATTATTTTTATATATAAAATAAGACTTCATGATGAAAATGTTGAATTTTATAATCAATTCTTATTGTTTTTTTATTTAAATTCAGATCTTTACGATTGAAATTGTACATTTTTATAATCAATTCTTAAAATTTATATTTAAATTCAGATCGATATATAATGGTTATCGTTAACATCACAAAAGTAATCCAATACAACTTACCTGAACAACAACAAGAAACCGTACATCTCAGCGATCATGCCGATCATGGGCCAGCCGAGGAGCACTATTACAATCCCACCAAAGAAGGCGACGGACGCTTTCACCTTGTGCCGCTGGAAAAAGAAGAAAAACGTCCTCTGCAGCCCGATGACGCACGCCAGCCCGCTGATGAAGAGGATCTGGTGAAGAAAGAAAATTATATTTCCTAATATAACACCTTTTTATGCTTAAATTGTAGAATATTGATAATATATTGATAATATATCGACAACCGATTTGGTGTAATGGTTGAGACGTCGGCTGCAACACCAAGGGTTCCGGGTTCGATACCTGGACAGTACAAACATTTGTGAGCATGAACATGTCTGTTTGTAATGGTGTGGGTGTTTTCCATGTATAATATGTATTTACAAAAATAAAATGTATATGTGTATGTTTATCCATTGTTTAGTACAGTCGCCATCAGATATATATGAGCAGACAAGGTGACCAAATACATCTGAACAGTTTAAAATATCAATAACTTCTATACAGTACAAGTTACCATTAATATCTAAACAACAACCGCTTCATTAATATCTGAGCAAGTGCTTGTCAATAACTTCTATACACACAACTTTTCAATAATATCTGAACACTAACGTCAAATGTATCTAAAATGATTTAAATATCGAAACTGTCGAAGAAAAGTTGTAGTCGGAATTTTTGTGACTTTTTAACTATCAATTGAATTAAAAACTTTTTGGATAATACATGTATTAAAAATGAGATGACGCTGGCAGTTTATAAAGTTTGAAGACTTTACTCTTGTCATCTATTATCTACTGCAATTACAAATACAAGCAAGCATTGCGTCAGTGGCTCATTGGTGTGGACTGTTGCCTCCAATCTGGACGGTGCAGGTTCGATGCCTGCCAATCCAATGTCTTTTCAAATTTTCGAAATTATAATTATTTATATGTACGTTTCGCCGAGACCAGTCAACTGGGGACCTTCTTATGCCACACACTTATGAAGTGAGGCCATCGAGAGACACGGTGAAGCTCTTGCCGTGTCTCTCGATATCTCTAAGGCATTTGACAGAATTTGGCACGTCAGCCTTATTAGCAAGCTTCCTTCATTCGGTATTCTTGATGGCCTTTGCACCTGGATATCAAATTCCTGAGTTACTGTTCTGACCACCAGGCTATCGACACCAGTGTTCCTCAGGGTTCGGTCCTATCCGCAACTCTAATTCTTGATGCACATAAATGATCTGCTTATGCCCGGTATTATTGGGTACGCAGATGACGGACAGAAATCTACCGGATGCAAGGGCCAGTGAGGTAGGAATCCAGTCTTGTCAAGAGGCTATGGTGAGCCGTGTGGACGCGTCCCTTCAAGCAGTATCCTCTTGAGGTGATGTTTATCTAAACTTGCTTGAAAATTTGAACTTGCTTCGACTTTCCGGAATCTAGCTGTTAAATAATACGCCTTGGGCGACCCTACTTTGGCTGATGCTTAACTGCAAAGCCTGGAGTATTGTCGAAGAGTTGCATTGCACTTGAATTTATACAGGTTATATTTCGGTCAGCGTGCGAATGAATAACACGAATTAATCCAGGAGGCTTTTTCACCATCGGGAGACAAAATGCAGGCGAGCATTCCGTTCTTACGTGATCGACATTCCATATATCTGCACAATCCGCTTTGGTGCCTCGTTTCTAATGTGCACTGCAAAGAAATGGAACTCGTTGCCTCCTTGTGTGTTCCCAGAACATTACTACCTGGCACTTTTTAAGGCAAGATTGAAAAGACTGTTTCTAGACAGGCGTGGTCCATCTTCGACCGCATTATCACGTACCATCAGGTGAGATGACGATCAAATGCCTGTCTATAGAAGATTAAAAAAAATATCCGACGCTATTTAGGTAAAGGAAAACATCAAGACGAAACCTGCGCACGCCTGTGAAAAAATTCGAAGGTTGTGCGTGAAGTCAGCCAATGGACGACCACGAAGGCCTAAACACACTATACGGGTAAGCGCAAGTCCCTAGATGGGGACGTATAATGGGCTGATGATGATGATGAACTTACGAAATAATTATTATCATACTAGGTCATTAACAGTTTCTGTATAATAATTAATCCAGTATCGAATCAATTATCCAGAGTCTTTCTTAACTGAACCGAGCTACGCCAGAGCCGAGACTGGCCATCCCCACTTGCGCAGATAGCCGAGCATTGGTTCAATGAGGATACTCGGATGACGCAGTTGTTGATATAACTTAGTCTTACAATTTGTCATATCAAATTAAAATAACCATTATACGCCCACAGTAGTGATTGATTTTATCTTGTTCTTTTAATGTCATGCAGTCAAGAAATGTCAAGTGTAACTAAGCAGATAAACACTGGTTTATCTCCTTAGTTACACTTGACATTTTGAGTGTTCAGATATTATTGAAAAGTTGTGTGTATAGAAGTTATTGACAAGCACTTGCTCAGATATTAATGAAGCGGTTGTTGTTTAGATATTAATGGTAACTTGTACTGTATAGAAGTTATTGATATTTTAAACTGTTCAGATGTGTTGGTCACCTTGTCTGCTCATATATATGTGATGGCGACTGTACCCATAATACAGGCTTCACGCTTAACTTGGGGCTAGATGGCGCTGTGTGAATGTCAGTGGATATTTATTTAAATTGCATGCACAATCTCACATGCTTTTACTACTATACCCTTTCAATGACACGTTAAGGTCACAAGTTAAATGAATAATTTTATGTTGTAAAGATAACAATGACCGTGCATGCCGTGTCAGACATTTTTGGGTTGACGTTTCTTCGTGACTGTGCATGTAGTTAGTTTAATGTTTATCTAAGTCATCAGCCCATTAAACATCTCCACGATGGAGCACAAGCCTACCCGTAAAGGGTGTATAGCTAGGCTTTAATTGTCAACTTGTTGTTTACATTGGCCGACTTCACCCCCACTGAGGGGCACGAGCCTACACGTATAGAATGTATGCCTAGGCCTTAGTCGTCCACGCGGGCCCAGTGCGGATTGGCCATCTTCACGCACAACCTTGAGTATCTTCGCAGGGGTACGCAGGTTTCCTCACGATATTTTCCTTCACCGTAAGAGCGTCAGATAACGTTCCTATAATTTCGAAAATTTGAAAAGACATATGAGGCGGGATATGAACCTGCGTCCTCCAGATCGGAGGGCAACAGTCCACTCCAATGTGCCACATAACACTGGCTTTTCGAATTTTCGAAATTATAGGTAAGTTATCCGACGCTCTTATGGTGATGGAAAACATCGTGAGGAAACCTGCGCACCCCTGCGAAGATACTCAAGGTTGTGCGTGAAGATGGCCAATCCGCACTGGGCCCGCGTGGACGACTAAGGCCTAGGCATACATCCTACACGTGTAGGCTCGTGCCCCTCAGTGGGGACATAATGAGCTGATGATGTCGATGATGGGTGCAGTACATGGTTACTTAGGCAACTCCATTCCAAGCCTTTTTCTTCTTCCTCAGCGTGTGTTCGCCCACCGTTGGGCATACGCCTCGCCAACTTTCCTCCACTGGGAACGGTTGTCCGTCCTTCTCCAAACTGGGCCCAGGATCTCTCTGACATTATCATCATCATCTGAGTTCATCATTCCAAGCCTACCATCTATAAAAAAGTAAATGTCTGATACTTACATTGCCTATAGCCAGCAATCCTTTGTCAAACAGCAATAGCACACCCAGAAACAGAAACGTGATGCCAAACCCGGCGAGGCCTACGCCGATTTCTGTAAAAAAATACGTCATAACTTTTAATAATTATAAAAAAAAAAATCACTGACATTCACACAGCGCCATCTAGCCCCAAGTTAAGCGTGAAGCCCTTTATTATGGGTACTAAACAACAGATAAACATACTTATATACTTTTTTTTGTAAATACATACATATTATACATAGAAAACACCCAGACCATTACAAACAGACATGTTACATGTTCATGCACACAAATGTTTGTACTGCCCGGGGATCGACCCGGAACCCTTGGTGTTGCAGTTGACGTCTCAACCGCTACACCAAATAAGTTGTCAAATAATAAATATATATTTTTTTATTATTATTGAACAGGAGGCAAAGAGCATACGGTTCACCTGATGGTAAGTGACACCGCCACCAATGAACATTTGTAAGACCTCAGGTCCCAGAAATACGTTTAAAAGTATATCGCTCCTGAAATGTATTTTTATTGATTAAAATCACTTATATAAATATTTATAAGGTGGTAGACTCGGTGCTGAGTCGTCTAGGTAGGTACCACCGCAGTGCCAGATACCGTCCACTAGGTGGTAGACTCGGTACTGAGACGTCTAGGTAGGTACCACCGCAGTGCCAGAAACATCCACTAGGTGGTAGACTCGGTACTGAGTCGTCTAGGTAGGTACCACCGCAGTGCCAGATATCGTCCACTAGGTGGTAGACTCGGTACTGAGTCGTCTAGGTAGGTACCACTGCAGTGCCAGATATCGTCCACTAGGTGGTAGACTCGGTACTGAGTCGTCTAGGTAGGTACCACCGCAGTGCCAGATATCGTCCACTAGGTGGTAGACTCGGTACTGAGTTGTCTAGGTAGGTACCAACGCAGTGCCTGATATCGTCCACTAGGTGGTAGACTCGGTGCTGAGTCGTCCAGGTAGGTACCGCCGCAGCGCTAGCTATCGTCTCGTGAAACTTCTGTATTTTAGGATGAAGGCACTGTAGCTAGTAAAATTACCGGGTAAAAGAGACCTTACATCTGTTGTTTGGGTGACGGTTGCAGTGTGGTATTGATGAAGTATAATAACTGTCTATTGGTAGTTGGTCTCAATCAATGCCACAATATCATGGTCTGGCATATCACTTACCACCCTGATCATCCTGTACACTTTATAACATAAAAAAGAAAAAACTACAACATTACATTAGAATATACAGTCCAACTTTAAGAAGGTTTAGGTCCAACTTTAAGTCTCTCAAGACAAAGGTCTTTGCCCAGTATATGAGGCCTGTTATGACATACGGAATTAAAACATGGTCGCTCACTAAGGCCTCTTTATTACCCGGTGAAGCTGTAAAGGCCATCTACGGCCATCAGCAGTAGTCAGTTAAAAAAGGGCCTTTTAAATAGGCTCAAAATTCAAGTAATGAAGCAATGAAATTCCAAGGAGAACTAGAGTGACTGACAGGCCACAGGACTAAGCATGTTGAAGTGACAGTGGGCAGGGCATAAAGTGTATAAAACCAATGTCCGATGGGGGAAAAGTACTCCAGTGGCATCCACATAACAGGAAGCTGAGGCCTCAACCAGAGCAAGGGTCCATGAACTGGTTAAGGTGGCGGATATTAGATGGATGTCAACTGCTAGGGATTGATCTGCTTGGAAATCATTAGAGGAAGCTTTTAGTTTTAGAAAGACAAGACATTGGCTGTAATATTGATGATGAAAAAACAACTACATGGACTAGCTATAAGTAATACTAAGGTACTCTTGTGCAATATTACTGTTTCTTCAATACAAAACAATAATTAATAGCATCCTTATAATGGATAAGAATGTGTACAATAACTACTCAATTTACATTTATTTAAATATACTAGTGTAATTAAGGTAACTTATGTCCTCTAATAACAGATGTCTGTCATAGACTAGCTTTTATTACAAAACACAGTAATAAATGAATTACTTTTTAATTAAGTTATTGTCAGTGAAATATGTGTTGATAGTATGTTATTAGAGTTCCTATTTCGGAACTCTAATAACATACTATCAACAGAAATATCTTATTCGATCATATCAATCTCGTCAGGTACCTAAAGTGACTGTTGAAAGTGATTTTAGATGTAAACACAGTATACGTATTCAATATACATTATAATGATTAGGAGGGAAAATAAGCCATGTGTTAATTTTTTTAAGTAGCCCCAAAAATAGATAGCACAGTCAAAATAGTTTAAAAAGAGGCTTCATTCAAAGTTACACTTAGATAAACTTTAGTCACGGGTATACTACAAAACTTACTTTGAGTGTCCGTAATATCAATCATTCTGTTAATATTAAATATATGGCAGATTAAATATAAAGTCTATTGTTTGTTCTTCCACTATTAAATGTAAATAAATTAATACACAAACTCATAACCTATTTTTTCCACGTCATTTTTGATATCGAATTTTGCTAATGTCAATGTCAAAATTTGTTTTGTTTATTCGTTCCATTTGGAGCAAGCTAAGACCATAAACGAAGCTGCCAGTTAACCATTGTTTTTGGTACAAAATATTATCAATTGGTCACTTTATAGCAAAATTAAATAAAATCCAAAACTATGATAAACCGATATAGAGGCTCTCGTAGCCGTAAACAGAATCATAGGAAGGTTTTATTTATATTTACAAGATGAAGGTAGGTACCTAACTAAAAAGCCAGAATGACCGGTTAACTAGAATTGGTAATTGAATGTATTATACATTAATATTTTGTTGCCTAATGGGGGAGACATCCAATCTGAAAACAGTGGAGCAGTGTTCTGTACATAATTGAAGATTGTTAGAGTTTATTTGAATTGTTAGGGCAAGAGCTTGGACGAGAGACATAAATAAAAATAATTTTGACAAGTACTTCAAAATAAAAATTACTGGCAACACCAAATCTAACCTTCAAAATCAATGTAGGAAGCCGCTTATGAGACGCTTTCTTGGATTTATCTACCAAGATTTTTATTAATATCGCAGTTATTCTTTGAGCAAATCATAAACACGTGTGTCGGAATCGCTATTAATTGCGAAGTCTATTAACGCGGCCACCAAGTCCAATAAACGCGTGCATAAGTGCCTCCAATTTGAAGTTACAAGTGTTATTGGAAGTTTTGCAAAAATTAGTGGTATAATGGTTCGTGGAGCCGGCAGAGGAGGGAGAGGGATGCCAGGGCGCGGTGGTATGGGGCGTCCGCCTTTCAACAGGCCGAGGGTGCTTATGCTGAGACCGCCTTTTGATTTGATACTTGCCGAACCCTCTTTCCCGAGATGTAAACCAGCACCAGACGATTCTGCCCTTACTCAGGTGAATTGGCTTAAACAATAGTATGATCTAAACTAGCTATTAAAAACGTAATCAAACTAGCTATAAAAAATATATAATATAATACGTCATATAGTATGATTAGGCCTTAGACGTCCACGCAGGCCCACTGCAGATTGGACGACTTCACACACAACCTTTGAATCTCTTCGCAGGCGTGCATGAAGGTTTCTTCACGATGTTTTCTTTCACCGTACGAGCGTCGGATAACGTACATATATTTTCGAAAATTCGAAATCACATTGGTACATCATGATGCTATTCTTAATAAATAATACTGATCCTACTTAGAAGCAGACATTATTATATCTGTATAGCTCACAGATAATGTTGTTATTGCTGCATTCTTTAACCCTCTGAATGCCAGGAATCCAGAGAGAGACAATAGAAAATCTATGGATTCTGATCCAAAGAGTATCCAAAGCATTCAAAGGGATAACAACAAACTTTAATAATGATTGTGAACTTTAAGTAGAGGTTCAAAGTAGCTAGTTTATTACACTACTAGTTGTCTAGGTAGGTACCACTGCAGGGACAGATAATGATCCCATGAAATGGGAATGTTATGCAGTTTTGTGTTTGGGGATTAGGGAACTGTAGCTAGTAAAATTACTGGGTATAAGAGACCTAACATCTGTTGTCTTGGGTAATGAATTCAGTGCAGTGTTTACAAAAAAATAATGATTACCTGGCGCTATTAATTTTCTTTCGCACTGCATCTTTAATGGTCAGGTGTAACATTTGCACAGGTGATCACACTGATTCACTTTTGTCATAAAAAAATATATTTTTGTAAACATCTGACTGTAATTTGCAAATTGTTTAGAGATAACTAGTCTAAATCGCATTCATCTACCTCAATTCCGATCTTATTCGCGTTGGTTAGTACAAAATGTGCTGGATTTTCATTTGGCGTTTCTTCAACACCCAGGATTTCAGATCTGATTGGAGACGCTCGTAAGATTGCTTATTAAGTTGGTCTTGCAGCTGGCCTACTTGAGACTTTAGGATTATATTTTCTTTTCCTTTATCCTCTAGCACCTTAATTCTAGCATCGTAACTTATCAGCTTGGCTGAGAGATCATCAAACCTGTTAGCAAAGGTTGTCTCCATTCTGGCCATGTCCTTTCTGATTTTAAATAATTATTTAAAAAAAGCTCTCTTTTTCGTTTAGGATTTTTTGCCAGCTTCAGCCTGATGTTTTACCATTCCTAGAGTTTATTGTGAACTTTCCTGTAAATTTATTAATTTTCATTTCAGGCTCTACTCAAAAGGCACGCAGAGCTTTGCCCATCACCGGCCGAGCAGTCAGCGGTACTCAGTTTGGTCACAAAACTGCAGACAGTTTTGGACAACTTAGTTGTTGCACCAGGAGATTTTGCCGCTTGCGTAAGTATATCCATTAATCAAGTCAAAGTTAAAATTGATTCATTCAAATTAGGCTTACAAAAAGCACTTCTGTATAAAAAAAATGTAACCTATACTTAAAATTTGTATTTTAAGTATATTTTTTACCATTAAAATTTTAATTCTGTTAACTTTAATTTGCTAAACTGCTTCCATGTCAGCTGTGCTTGTCCTGGCAGTTTGTAATTAAGGCATCACTACTTGTTTGTATCTCTTACAAATATAATTGTTAATTTAATAAGTGTATGTTTTGTTTTGTAAACTGTCCAAAAATAAATAAAATACATAATAATATGCATTAAAGAAACAGTTGAAATACCAAAGTAAAGCACAAAAATGATTTTTTATACTTGAAAAAAAAACTGCAATGGTTTTGGCCTGTTGAGGAAGAAGCAGACAAGAAACTCAACAGTAAAGCCTTGTTTGAAAATTAAATTAATGTGTATATCGATTTTGTTATTGGGAATGATATTTGGCACTGTAGTGGTACCTCCTACCTACACCATAGGCGTAGCCACACTGGGGCCAGCTGGGGCGCTTGCCCCACCCTATGGCTCTAACATATTTAAACACAAAAATACCGGGATCAGGGAGGGGTAGTATCACTGTTGCCCCACCCTGAGCCCAAGACTGGCTACGCTCATGACCTAGACGACTCAGTACCGAGTCTACCACCTAGTCCAAGATTGCAGAGTCAACACAAATTTCGTCTCTCTTGAATATAAAACATTTGTGTTTTGTTACAGCAATTGGAAGAAGTTAGACAAGTGGGTTCATACAAGAAAGGCACGATGATGGCGGGCAAGAATGTCGCCGATATTGTGGTCATAATGAAGACGCTGCCTACCAAAGAAGCTGTCGAGGGTCTTTCCAATAAGGTACATTATTTTCCATTCATGATCAGCTCCTATACCATCGAGGGGCACGAGCCTACCCGTGGGGTGTATAGGCCTTAGTCGTCCACGCAGGCCCAGTGCGGATTGGCCGACTTCGCGCAGAACCCTTGAGTCTCTTCATAGGCGTCTGCAGGTTTCCTCACGATGTTTTACCTACAACGTTAGAGCGTCGGATAAACATTCATATAATTTCGAAAATACATTGGTTCTTGACGGGACTGGAACCTGCACCATCCAGATCGGAAGGCAGCAGTCTTCACCAGTGAGCCACCGAAGTTCTATTATTACTATTATATTTATACCTGGGCCTGTGCTCTGCAGGGGGCTGTAATAAACAAACAATGTTGAATTATTTTTTATGCAATAAGTGAGCGAGACGGTCAGTGCCACAGATTTTCAAATACAGGAGATGGGGCAAGCCGCGTTTTTAAGTGCGACAAATGTAAGCTCAACGAGCATACACTGGCTGCCAGTTTACGCTCTGTGAGACGCACGAATATTAGAAGAAATAACAGTTTTTTTCCCAAAGTGCCATCCTGTGCAATTGTAACATGCCATCATCGCAATGAATCAGTAAATTTACCAAGAAATATAATAACTTTTCACAGCTAAGAATCGAATAGAAATTGCGACACTGGGACTGCCTATAAACTTGGCGGCTTGTCCAGTCTAATTGTATATTCGGATGTCTGTGGTCAGTGCGCTCACCTGGTGGTAAGTGATACGCCTGACCATGACAGAGCAATGTTGAAGGAAATTCATAACAGTAGATAGTAAATATTTTTCCGTCAACACTGCTCTGCGCCCGTTACCGGAGACAACAGATGTTAGGTCTCTAATACCCAGTAATTTCACAAATTAATTTCTACAGTACCCTCGTCCCGAAATACAGAAGTGCAAAACACTCGTATTTCACGAGACGATATCTGGCACTGCGGTGGTACCTACCTAGACGACTCAGTACCGAGTCTACCACCTAGTGGACGATATCTGGCACTGCGGTGGTACCTACCTAGACGACTCAGTACCGAGTCTACCACCTAGTGGACGATATCTGGCACTGCGGTGGTACCTACCTAGACGACTCAGTACCGAGTCTACCGCCTAGTAGAATTAGAATGAATATTGTAAACCAGGTGAACGAGGAACTGAACAAGCTGATGCGAGCCGAGGGCGTAGGAGCGGTGGTGTGCGCGTGCCACGAGCGCGGGTTCACTGTGACGGGGGCCACGGCCGCTGTGAGGGTGCTCGTCACAACTCTGCACCAGAACCTGAGGAAGCTGGAGCCCGAAGTAAGTTCAGTGTTGCCACCTTAGCCCTTTTGCAGCTAGATCTGGCACTTTTTAGTATAGGTGAACTCCTTCAACGATTTACCCGAAAAGGGCAATCTAGCTCTTTTTCATTGTCTTGAAAATGTTATCAAATTATGAAGGTTTTGATGTGCAACAAGTACTTTTTTGCTATTTCATCGGTCATGACGAAGATTATTTTAGACACTAAAAAAAGAAATGGCTTCATGACATGATTATTTCAGCATTGTTTTAGAACAGAAAATCTTTTCATGCTCAATCTAGCCCTATCTAGCCCTTTTTATCTTCTTAAAAAGCCCATTTCTAAAACTAAGGTGGCAACACCGAGTAAGTTAGACAGACAGACACTTATTTTTAGGGTTATCTATTGGACCACAAATAAGTTGACCTGATTGTTGGTAGGCTTAGATAAACAAACTAACCAGATGCTAAACTAACAATCTCACTCAAAGTGCTCGCGGCAAAATGTTGCCTCTAGCGTCAGTTCGGCAAAATTTTCTTTCATAATCACGTCACTCTCTACATGGCATAGGGACATTGTAGTATGCTCGTGCTTTTGGTTTTGTACCCTTTCTATAAGGTGTTAAGGTCAAAATTTTAATGAATAATTTTATGTCATACATACAACAACAAGTCAACTTATGTGTGAAGGAGCTTGGACATTTTTTGGTTGATATTTCTTTGTGATTATTCATTAGTTTATTGTTTATCTAAGTTGTTAGGTATATGTATAGCTGTGCCTCGCGGAATAAGATATTCTCCCGTAGTATAACGTAGTCTGTGTTTCCATGGTGTCGGCTAACATCGTACCAAATTTTATTAAAATCGCTTCGTAAAGTCACGTCGCGTGAGCTTGCTGCGCGGCACTACATAACTTTGATATTCTAAAATAACAAGTTTTTTTCGAAAATAAAAGCAGCCTAAATTTTTTTGGTTAAATTTGCTTCCTAACAATAAAAATCGTCCAGCCATTTCAGAGATTAACCAGAACAGACATACAAAATTTAAAAAACATGTTATTTCTGTGTATGCATCATATATATAGTAAAGCATGATGGAAAGGTCGCTGGTGGAGGCTGGATGAGGGAAGCGGAGGACCGGGATATCTGGCGCTAAATGGGGGAGACCTATGTCCAGCAGTGGACTGCGATAGGTTGAATAGATGATGTAAGAAACGGTTATTTCAATATTACAGACACTCCCAATTCTATTCATCATCATCATTATCATTACAGCCTAATTATGTCCACTGCTGAACGAAGGCCTCCCCTAATGATTTCCACGCGGACCGATCCCTAGCAGGTGACATCCATCTGCTACCCGCCACCTTAACCAGATCATCCGTTCATGTGGTTAGGTGTCGGCCTACGCTTCGCTTTCCGTTACGTGGACGCCACTCGAGAACCTTTCCGCCCCATCGGCCATCGGTTCTACGCACTATGTGCCCTGCCCACTGCCACTTCAACTTGCTAATCCTCTGGGCTAT
This sequence comes from Leucinodes orbonalis, assembly GCA_019425675.1. Taxonomy (NCBI): domain Eukaryota; kingdom Metazoa; phylum Arthropoda; class Insecta; order Lepidoptera; family Crambidae; genus Leucinodes; species Leucinodes orbonalis. The sequence goes on from PQWD01003437.1 coordinate 182,199, forward strand.
GTCGGTCACCCTAGTTCTCCTACGGATATCCTCGTTTCGGATTTTATCGCGTAGGGAGACACCTAAAATAGCCCTCTCCATAGCACGCTGAGCAACCTTGAGTTTATTCAAGAGGCCCTTAGTGAGCGACCACGTTTCGCTTCCGTATGTCATAACTGGCAACACACACTGGTCAAATAATAAATAAATAATAATAATAAATATCTACTGACATTCACACAGCGCCATCTAGCCCCAAGTTAAGCGTGAAGCCTGTATTATGGGTACTAAACAACGGATAAACATACATATATACATTTTTTTTTTTGTAAATACATACATATTATACATAGAAACACCCAGACCATTACAAACAGACATGTTCATGCACACAAATGTTTGTATTGCCCGGGGATCGAACCCGGAACCCTTGGTGTTGCGGCCGACCTCTCAACCGCAACACCAAATAGGTCGTCAAATAGGTGGTCAAAGACCTTCGTCTTGAGACACTGAGGTATTCAATTCTATTTATATGTATATATTAATTGATATTATCTAATTTCCACAGGTACATCTAGACTACAAGGTGATCAGCAGCCACTTGGCGGCCATCAGACACAGCCGGTGGTTCGAGGAGAACGCACACCACTCCTCCATCAAGGTGAGATGGTGTTCTCGTAACCCATTGAACGCCGGGAATCCAGACACAATGGAAAATCTATTGTGTCTGGCGTCTAAAGGCGTCATTGGCGGTCAAAGGGTTAACCCATTGCACGCCGGGAATCCAGACACAATAGAAAATCTATTTCGTCTGGCGTCTAAAGGCGTCATTGGCGGTGAAAGACTTAACCCATTGCACGCCGGGAATCCAGACATAATGGAAAATCTATTGTCTGGCGCCTAAAGGCGTCTGACGGTCAAAGGGTTAACCAATTTCATCATCATCATCCTAGAAATTTTTTAAGCAACTTTCAGTATTATTATACATAGAAAACACCCAGACTATTACATACAGACATGTTCATGCACACAAAATTTATTTATTTACAGGTTTTGATCCGTCTATTGCGCGACATGTGCGCCCGCCACTCGGGACTCGAACCCCTGACCCCGTGGATGATTGACCTGCTCGCGCACCACTGCATCATGAACAACCCGGCGAGACAGGCGTTGCCCATCAACGTCGCGTTCAGGTATTTTTTTTATGTTACAAAGTGTACAGGACAGTCAGGATGTTTACCTGATGGTAAGTGATACGCCTGACCATGACAGCGGCATTGATTGAGACCAACAACTCTCTCTCTTCAACCTATTGCAGTCCACTGCTGGACATAGGTCTCCCCCATTTTGCGCCAGACATCCCGGTTCTCCGTTTCTCATCCAGCTTCCACCAGCGACCTTTCGCAAGTCGTCGGTCCATCGGGCCGGAGGGCGTCCTACGCTACGCTTGCCGCGTCGCGGTCTCCACTCCAGAACTCGTCTGCTCCAACGGCCGTCGGTTCTGCGACATACGTGACCAGCCCACTGCCACTTCAACTTGCTGATCCGGCGGGCTATGTCGGTAACTTTAGTTCTCTTACGAATTAAATCATTTCTAATCTTATCCCTAAGAGAGACTCCAAGCATAGCTCGCTTACCAACACCTGATAGACAGTTATTATTCTCTGTCAATGTCTTGGTCTCAATAAGGCTATTCTGAATATTAATTTATTTATGAAAGAACTAGCGACCCAGCCATGCTTCGCACGGGTGCAATGGTGATATCCGTAATAGGCACGTTCCCGCCTCCCCGGTCGGCCGGTACGCCCCAAAAGATACGTACACCAATATTTAAATCTGCAATATCTTCGAAAGTATTCATTTAATTCATATGCTGTAAAGGGCCATATATATCTTTATGAAATCAACAATGTGTTCAAGGTATTTAATTGGATAAGTATTAATGCTGTATTGGTAAAAATCGCTTCGAAAATTTGCCAATATTTGTTGTAGAAAGTAAATGGCAAAAAAAATATAGCGGGATATTCATAAGAGACATATACAATCGCGGAGTTTTCTGTAGACCTTTTTAATGTTTACAATACTAAAAGCACATTATTTTGATAAATCTCGTTTGCAAAGTAAGCGGCTTTAATAACAGTAATTCCCTTCTTTTTAATGCATAATTGCATATAAACTATTGCCAAACACGAAGAATAACACGGTAACACACTTTATTAACTCACCACTATGATTTCCACACAACACTAATTACACTTACACACTCACTAAATTATTCAATTAACTCACAATAATCACTGATTAGCACTATACACTGTAATACAACACTTGATGAGTCCGTATTACTTCCGCATACACACGTAATAATCACTCGTTAACTCTTCACACTCTTATATCACACTCGACGATCCCTTAGATATCGCTGTATCGCTCGCTTCTTCCTTGTAGTCGCAGGTATTTCGCTCTTCGTTCGCTCTTGAGTAGAACACAAGACTCCCGGCGCACCCGTCGGCCGCCGCCTTATATACCTGTCCGCCGCTGAGCTCGAAGCGTCGACGTCATTCTACATAGTTCGCGAAATATCTAGAACATGCTAGACTCTTGCTATTTGACAATTCGCTGTCATACTCTTGTGACTGACGTCATATATAGCCGCCATATTTAATGTATTTTAATTACGTTAATTCGTAACAGTATAACCTTCCCGTTGAATCACTTTCTATAAAACAAAACCGCATGAAAATCCGTTGCGTAGTTTTTGAGATTTAAGCGCACATAGGGACATGGGGATAAAATAACGACTTTGTTTAATACTATGTTATATATTTGTCAGTGGGTATATATATGTGTTGTTTTCAGACGGGCCTTATCCCTAGTAGCGGGCGGGTTGTTCCTACCGGGGTGTGCCGTCTCCCGGACCCTGTGAGGCGGCCCACGCCCGGGCTCATACCGCGCTAGACCTGGCCGCACAGGACCTGGCCGCCGCCACCGCGCAGACGTAAGGCTATATATATACACAGCGGACGGACACACACAGATAAACCCACATACCAACAAATCAGACAGACAGACACATACAGACAGGCGTATCTGACAGACAGGCGCACACACAGAACGACAAACAGAAACACCCAGGCAGATCAGACGGACAGACAGACGACCACCAGTCAGATTCACACAGGCCGACAGACCAACAGACACATAGATAGACAGGGGGGCACCGCGCTAGACCTGGCCGCCGCCACCGCGCAGACGTGAGACACATATAACACGGACGACATAGAAAACACACACACAAACACAACAGACAGACACGCACACTAAACCGACATAGACATACGGACAGACACATACATAGACACACACACACAGTCAAACACACTCCTCCATAAACCTGACCGCTCTTACGTATTTACACACATACTTGATAACAATTGTTTTTATTCGAATTTAACACTTACCATCACCTGTTTCGTATACGCAGGTTATTACGTGTAGTGGCACGCGGCGGCCACCGTTACGTTCTGGGGCTGCAGGCGTTCGAGGGCGGCAAGGACATATCGAACGAGATCACCGTGTGGGACGGCGTGGTGGTGTCCCCACTGGCGCCCGCCTACCAGGACACGCCCGAGCCCATGGACACCGACGATAAGGGTGAGTGGGAAACTAGTACAATGTTGACACAGCGATGATTCGTGATATGCTCACAAAACAACTGAAAAAAGTGATCCGAATGCAGCGACAGCACACAACAATGTTTCGAATGAGCGTACATTTACCTAAACTATGTGTAAGTTGTATATAGTGTTTTTTTAGAAACATCGTGACCAATGTATAATATGTGCGTTATAGAGTGAGTGGACTACAGACTAGTGTTGCCAGGTGTCCCCATATGCGCGGGACTTCCCAATTTTCGGGGGTCTGAGGAAATTGCACAAGTTTGAAATCAATTCAATAACTTTTGTCCTTGTTTCAGATGATGAAACACAAGATGGTGTTGCTGCTTAGATATAAATTAGTATTATAAGTAAAATAAGCAAATTTCCATTTTTCTATTGTTTGTTTTTTGTATGTCCAGTTTTGGCCAAGTTTTGTTTGACAATCGGAAAGTACATTTTGTATTCAAAGATTTGATAGAAGGAATGGGAAATATAAAAGTGAAGAGCGGATTGTCTCATAGAATGATCTATGTACCTTTTCCTGAAATACATTTATATTTAATGACTTATCTCGTTTTATTTAACATGGCCTCTTTATTAAGCACTGAAGCTGTTTATAATAATTGTTATAGAAACCTTAACATCAAATAAATGTTCTTTTATTCTGTGATATGGAGAAGAGAATGGAATAAGGCTCATATCGGTACTTAACCAATAACCACTTGCAATACTCCTTTGACCTATTGAACGCCGGGAATCCAGGGTCTTTAGAAAATCTATTGTGTGGCGCAGGGTTAAAGGGTAATTTTTTTGATAACCAATTAGAGCTTTTTTTTCTCTTGCAATGCTAAAGAGGACATTTACTCATATACGAGTTACTATGCTGATAGAGTATTGTACATAGAAACCTTAAGTAAGTATATATTATAAAAGCAACATAACATGAATACACTTTATTTCAAAACTTTATAGCTTTAACGTATAAGTAACATTACTAATGCTGCAATTTGTTCCTAAATGATTTATCATGGAGGTACTATTCCACTGAAGTGGAAATTAACCTTTTTAGTGCACATTCTCTCTCTTCTAGCTCTCTTAGACAGTATATCATGTCCTGGGTACAACCCAGACACTTTAGTTGTCACTGAAAAATCCTTATTCTCTCATTCACACTTTTTGTCGCGTCTTCACTTAGATATTTGTTCTTCTGATATTGCGCAGAATTGGATACCGAAGTGATCTCATTAGTCCCTTTGCCGAAAAACCTAGACTTACTCCGTTCTAAGTAGTGTGAGCGTTTGCCGTAAATGTCAATATGCTGGATCACGTTGAGAAGGCTGCACCTCCTGTACCTGTCGCCGTAGGTTTCTTCGCGTACGTTGATAATTTCAACCTTACCATCCATGACTTGTTGATTTTGAGATGCATAACTTAGAGGGACGCGTTAAAAAAATAATTTATGTTTATTCATTGTTGAAATTTTGAACCAACCAAAATGACAGTTGATCATAGCAGTTGATTGACATCATGACATGCGTTGACATGATTAATCAGTGGTCTACTGATTAATGAGGGTAAGTAATAATAATAGTAATAATCGTGGAAAACACGCATAGCCATCATATCAAAAAAAAAAGTAATAATTAAATAATACATTATAATCTTTGGCAAATGTGGTTACACGGTAAAGTTTGTAAAACTTATGCTGTACTTCATAATCATATTACTTAAATGTTTGAATGAAATGTTAATAAATAAATAAATATCAATTGACATTCACACACCGCCATCTAGCTTATACTATAATATGCATATTAAGCATTATACTATTATATGGATACTAAACAACGGATAAACATACTTATAAACTTTCTTCTTTGTAAATATATACATAGAAAACACCAAGACAAACAGACATCTTCATGCACACAAGTATTTATACTGCCCGGGGATCGAACCTGAAACCCTTGGTGTAATAACTGACGACTTAACCATTACACCAGTAAAATGAGCAAGTTTGTTATAGCGCAGACATTAACTATCCTTAGACACACCAATTATTATATTACATGCTATTATAAACTGAATGAATTTTTGATGTTTTGTAAGTAGAGAGAAGTAAAATGAAAATTAATGTTTGATGTAATTATTTCAAACGTTTATCTGTATGTAAATTATTTTATATCCCTTGTTAACAATGTATCATATTTCATAAATTCGTATGCCTTCTTGGTGGATTATAGTGATACTTACTAAATGTAACATCTTTTAATAACTATATATGCAATACTAAGAGCTGGGCAGACGGGTACCTACCTTTCAGAACCCTTGCTTATCAACCCTGTAATACACACGGTTAAGAATAAAAAAATTCAATACTTTCAAATTACATTCCTAGAAATTGGATGTTATGAGTTAAGTCAATTCCTATTATGGCGACTTTAACAGAAATACAGGGAAGGTAAAATAAAACTCAAAACGTACAAAGTAAGTTCTTTATATCTTGGAAGGTTTTAACAATAATTTACTTTTTAATCAATATAGACAAAAATTAACATTAAAAAAATGTGTATGGCTATCGAGTTTTATTACCTAGAGACAACAAAATACTGCGGTAATCTCTCTCAGTTACAAAAATAATATAAAAATGCACTAAGTAGATTAAATTTAAAAATTAAGTTATTTATTTACAGACATGTTAAAAAAAATATAATTAAAACAATATTAAATAATCATAATAGTGACTACATATCCAACTGAATGTTTACGTTTACTTTATTATGAATTATATGTGGGACTCTATTTAAAAAAAAAATCGGAGGTATGTACCGGTCACAGACTATTGTTTTTTCTCAAATTAATTTTATTTAGTCGTCCCTGAATACTTAAAATTTAAATATTTTCATAAATGCCAATAGTGAATTCACAGTTCTTTTTATGGAAAATATACATACATACGGCTTTATCTATATACAAATAAAAAGAACAATAAAACCGCTGTTTCAAATGTTCGCATCCTATTAATACTGCGGAAGCGTTATATTAACTCAACAGCAAAACAAATAATAATGTACTCCAACTACAAATTAACAAGTCGTTCGTTTAGTTTACTGCCTTAATTAATATGTTAAAAAGAAAAATGTTACATTTTAAAACTATATATTCTTTTAATTTAAAAAAAATCAGCCCGATAATAGACTAGTGATTCTTGTTTGAAAAAAAAAATGATGGATTCTACATCGCTCTTTGGTTTTCCATGCAGAGTTAAAATTATCGCATAAAGTAAAGAACTTGTTTGTACCATCAATCAGCAGTAATTGTTTCTTTCAGGAACAATTTGTATTCTCTACAAAAGTATATTACAGACACGAGATTCTTATCCTCAGATTTAATCACTGTACAATATTTTAACAACATCAGATCAATGCTCAAATTTCAAATAAAAAGCTTTCAAAAACACATATCAAATCAAATTCAAAAACAGCGAATGATATATTTCATTGTTTTATTAATATATAATACAGAGTTAAAACCTCATTATACAAATTAGTAAAAATATATCAAAAAGCTCTGTACTCTCTGTCGAATTCACATACAAATGACGTATTTATTTAAATTTATGTTTTTTTCCTATCTCGGTAAGTAACGTAATCTCGAGTGTGTACTCGTCCGTATATCATTTTCCAGAGCGTGCAAATCCATCCTGACATTCGACAACTACCCCTAACCGACTGCACTTATGGATACAACTTAAGTAGGCACATTCACTTAACAAACTAACTGTACATGAAAAAATATACTTTGTTACCACCTAAATCTATATACATATCAGTCACCTAAGCATTTAGTTGACTAAGGTACGTATAAATACGTGTGAAGTCCTTATGTACAAATATACAATCATTATCTCATCAAAATTGACTACAATTTTAAACATCATTTGAAACGACCGTTACTCTTATATTGTTGATAATTGTAACTAACTCTCATTTATATACTATGAAAAAAAAAGAGTTGTCTTTATAATGTTCAGAAAGATTTTATTTATGGAGATATTTCCAGCCATGAAGCTCATTTTTATTTGCGTCATTTAAAGTATTGTATTGTGACCTATACTTTTCAAAATACTATTTCATCATAAAGAAAACAATAATGATTAAAAAACTATAAAATATAGTACGTAAGTAGAATCTCAATCATGTAAGTTATTTATATGACTAACTGGCGCTCATAACCAATCGCCATTTTGACAACTATGAAATCATAAAATGGCGAACTTCATTTCGCGCCCAATCTTTATACTATTTTATAAAATTTGAAATCATAATATAATCAAAAAATTACTGGATCTGGATTATACACATAATTATTACATCTTAGTTTTCTCTTTATGTTTTAGACTGTTTTCACCATCTCGTTTCATAAGGTCAATATGGAGTTATTCATAAATATAGACCTAAGGTTTTTTCGTATCATATTTGTTAAGGATATATCATTGAGCTGTTAATTTATGGAATGTGATACATTCAGACCGTACATCACAGATTATACATAAAAAATTGAAAATCCATTATTCATCACATTTTGCTTTTATGTAAGTACTTCTCATAACTTGTCCAATATAATAATAAAATGAATAGAGTTCTATGGACCATAGGTCTTTTGAAATAAATGTATAGCGTGGATACTAACTATTTATTAGAGAGGGACTATTATTTTAACGAAAACAATTTCCATTCGAGTTACGCAATGTCACTGATATTTTAAAAACCCATAAGTTAAAAATCACGAAATTTAAAGATTAGTGCAAAAATTTTTTTTTAAATTACTATCAGTTCTCATTATTTCTGCTTTTTAGGATTTTGTATATAAAAACGGCAATTTGCTTTTTAAATATACAATCAGGTCAACTAGTCACAAAAAATGGTTCTTTAAAAGTGCACCTTTTTATTTACTAGGTTTTAAAATATAAGCGCAAACTTTACTGTGAATGTAATATGAATTTTGATGAATCATATCAAATTACGGCTTAATTTTTAATTTGATAAAAATTAGCATTAATTTTGTATAGCTAAGTTGGTATCAGTCACAATACTACCAACCAATTAAAAACAAATTCAAGCCGCAAGCATTATTGACCGATTCGTTGTTTATAATACGGGCAAATGTTACAACGGTATTTAAACGTATGCCAGGAGATGCATGTCTTTTTGCCTTAAAATGAAACCAACCTAACTCAAAATATCTGAGTTTTCAAGTGCCCGGCTGATTCAGCATGTGCCACTTGTAAAACCTTATAATTATTACTAAGCAACTCAACATTCAACTCAACATCATCATGAAGATGATGAACTCACATTGGTCATCATTCCGGACATTTTGAATCAATTATTTCTTATTTTTATCAGATATGTTTCTTTTTACTTAGGGTCAACTTCAACCTTATATTTTGACTGCCGTGTGTGCCATCAGATTAGTGTTGGGACCGCCTATCGTGTCATACGTTCACCAACCGCCAAAGAGAATATTTTCAAGATAACAACGTATCGGTAAATTCCAAAAACATACGCTCCTTAATACTAAGCTAGGCACTGCAATACCTACGCACCAAGATTGGTGTTCAAAATTGACCAGTCTCAAAACGAAGAGCGAATAATACCACGAATTGCTTACATTTCACCCATTAAAGCACCTTTACATATTACTCATCAATTCCATTATATAAATTTAATTAGAATTTTAATATGGAAAAGCCAAAATTATTTACTAGCAATTACCCAATGCAGTCTCACAACAGTTACGCCGCGCCCCAAACGTTGCAAATTACCGACGTAACGTTTAAGATGTCTTAATGTATTTGAATAAAACAGACAATTTTATATCTAATTCACAATTCCTTAAGATTCAAATTTTAATGTCAAATTTTATAATATATTTAATACTAGCATTGCAATTTAGGCCAATTCCTTGCGCACTATCCGCGAATTATTATTACTTTTACAAATCATAACTAAATATGTCATCACTAAGGTGGTTTTAAAAAGTCTAAATTTTCATCAAAACACAATCGGATAAACTACTAGCGAATGGTTGCTATCAGTGTTGCCACCTTAGTTTTAGAAAAAAGGCTTTTTGAGAAGTTATAAAGGGCTAGATTTAGCATCTTCCGTTCTAAAAATACTGATATAATCATGTCACGAAGCCTTTTTTTTTCGTTAAAAAGGAGTTAACCTGTGCTAAAAAGTGCTAGATCTAGCCACAAAAGGGCTAAAGTGGCAACACTGGTTGCTATTGTAGGCATTTTAGCCAAGCATTTTGTTTGCCTACGAGATATTTATGTCTCTCATTGACTGGGTAACATAAAAAGATACAACCACAAATAATGACATATTTTAGTGTTAATCGTTGCGAACAATTAGATTTTAAAATCAATCATAAATCCAGTTTTAATTATGCAAAAGTTAGTTCACAACCGTTGAAATGTACAAGCGTTTATATGTTAAAAATGGTTTAACTTACATTTATTTGACCGAAAGATTGATAGCAAATATTTATGACATAATCATGGACGTATAGAAAAATACGGACGGACTGTCATTAACACAGAAAATGTGATCCCGAATTGACAGTTGATGTCTGTGTCATTTTGACAAATATATTTGTTGATTTTAGTGTTTTGAACTAAAAATATGTAATCGACTTGTTTATTTTTTTAGGACATATAATTTCTGGATTGTTTTCCTTTTGTTCACTGCGGTTTTTACCTAATATAATCTATGGCTCTGTTGATCTATAATCTATGGCGCGCTAAATGTCTTAATATTTTGTGGTTTTCTATACAAAAACTAGTCCAATTTCAATACAATTTTGTTGTCAGCTAGACTCCGTTCGTATTTTTATACGTCCAGGGACATAATATATATAATTGTCAATATACTAAGCAAGATTGAAAACAAAAGAGAAACGCCATATACATTTAACGTATCTTGTAACTACACCACTTATCGTGTGAACTGGCCCTTTAAAACATTACAGCTTATAAGCGTTTCTTTTAATTTATCCAATAATTTCTTTACAATTCAAGCAATTTGTTTGCCGACTGATATTCCCCCACACTTCTGCTAAAATTTCACACCCAAAAAGTCAAGGCGCTTACCCTTTACGGACTTTAGAATGACTAAATTGTAAAGTTCCCCAATTTTTATTACTTTTCTCCACCTTTAATTTAAAAGTGTGGAATATTTTAAGTCCTTACCGCGCGAAAAACTCGCTTGAACACAAAATTTGAAATATTTTTTTTATCAATATTTCTAAGTAGTCCATACTGGTTACGTTAACACCAAATTTTGGCACTTCATTTTATGACATATCATTGAACAATTTCATTAGTCTTTCAAAGTACATACTAATTACAACCAATACATTAAAATATGGACAAAACATTGTCCCTTAAATCTTTATACATTCGCAAACGTCAAAATTTAGGCGGCAATTCCGACAGTTTACTTTTTAATTCGTACTTTCACGGCATCGGAACACACCGATTGAGCGAGTACTTACAAGGAAGTTTCCCTAATTATACGAACCTTTTTGGTTATTTTTAATTTTTGTTTCCAGCTAATCATAATGGCTGGACGCGAGACTTGTTCTAGAAGAGTGTAGCGTAGAGCTGTGTTGGGGCATGGTGTTAGGGGGCCGGGCTGGAAGACGCGCGTTCGCTGCCAACCTCTCTTGCTCCTCCAATTGAGTCATAAACTCATCCTCCAAGACCTGCCAAAGATTATTTGATTAACATGACGTTCTCCTGTTATTTATTTTCAAATACAACCATGTTGGCAAATAAAAAACACTTATTCACCTATAGTTAGTACTTTTAGCCTAAAGTAATTGCTTTTAGCTGTTGCAAAAACAAAATGAATGTTTTTTCGAAACAATTATTTTGTTTTGATAAACGTTTTCTAGAATATTTTGTTTTAGGCACCCACGTATTCACATATATTTCCAACTATTCTTTAAGGCTTTCTGTTTTATGATTATTCTAATAGAATTCATTATATATCATAGAAGAAATGATCAAAAGCAAAACAGAAACAATTCAGCCAATATTTCCTAGTGTAAAAAATATGATTCGGTAATAGGTACTCTATAAACCATTCAAGCGTCGGTGGCTCAATGGTGTGGACTGTCGCCTTCCTACCGGGAGGGCTGAAGTTCAAATCCCGACACGTACCAATGTGTTTTCGAATTTTCGAAAATATATGAACGTTATCCTAACGGTGAAGGAAAACATCGTGACGAAACCTTCATGCACGCCTGCGAAGAGATTCAAAGGTTGTGTGTGAAGTCGTCCAATCCGCACTGGGCCCGCGTGGACGACTAAGGCCTAATCACCCTATACGGGTAGGCTCGTGCCCCTCGGTGGGGACGTTTAATGAGCTAATGATGAAACCATTCAAAACTATAAAAACACGGTCTAAAAACAGATAAAAATACTTACATAATACATGCAGATTCAGCACACAGTGTAGTGCAGATTAAGGTAAAACCACAAACCATGCTTCTTCTCATCTCGTGCCTGGTTAGTTGCACCTGACCTTAGTTAGAAGCTCATGCAAATTCTTAACATGCTTGGCATTATTTAAAGCGAATCATTTCAATTTCAATTAAGAACACATTTGATTTGATAAGAAACACATTTTTTCACTAAAACAATTATCATATGTTATTTTGTAAAGTAACTTGAGTTTCGACTTGCCCCAATGTAATATTATAAAAATTTATACATTTCTTTCATTAAATATAATCTTGCTTATCTCCAAAAAAAAAAAAAAAATTGTGAACTTAGGTCAATTTTTAGCTGGGGTATCATTTGTCATTTATATACAAAGTGAATTCTGAACTCAAAAAACTTTAAATGAAGGGAAAAAAATAAAAAATGTATTGAATTCTGATTCAGCGAGATTCCCCTACGCCAGGGTAGGTGTACTCAAACAGTGGTCTGTTATAACGAACAATTTGTCCAAAGTTCTTATACAGAGAGAAAAAGAGGGGTACCTAAATTATCAACAAAAAAAATGGAAAGCAATTTGTATCAAATTCTCAATCGTATACACACAAAATTATTTCTTATAATTATACCCACATAATTTCAACATTTAAACAAAACAGTTAACAAAAACAGTAGCCAAAACAACTATATAACAATAACTATATAACATTCTAACTATATTTCGGAATCAATGTAGGTACTTGAAATTAATTAAATCTTCTGTAACATTAAAGTTGTATTTTAAACTTCAACTAAAACCTTCCAGTACCTTCCTGTGTCATAAAAAATATTATATTTCTAACAAAATGGAATAACGGACTATGTCTATCGTTGCAAGCTCACATCTTGTCTCATATACGTGAGACATTGCCACTCTTCATATAATCTGTCATCCACCAAAATAATTAAAACGATAAATTGTAACATAACTTATTTATTTACATAACTTTTGCAGCTAGGGCCTTTGCAATAAACATTGTTTTTACACTATAAACATAAAACAGTTTAGCAAATTGTTAAACTAAGGAATTAAATATCTTATACTAAATTGGAAATTGATTATACTACCTACTTTATATGGTATAGGCAAGAAATAAATGTATCGAATATGTTACAGAAAATATATAAAGAAAACCGCATGTAATATCACATAGTTTATTAATGGAATGTTTGTTACCTAACTCAAAATGTTTTATTTCCAATTTACTATATAGTAATTGGTTTTAAAAGTATGCTTAAAACCGCAAAGGTATAACAATTTTTTTTAAATTTTTTTACTTAGGTCACATCCATCCCAGACGTGGTTATAATCCGTTTAAAAGTTTATTACAGTCTGTACAGATAGTATTAATAATACAATTCAATTATCAAACTTCTCACAATTTAATATTTCGTAAGATTTTGTCGGTGTTTAAAAATTACCAATGTAATTATACAATCAGAGTGATTTTACACCAATGCAGATTATACAAGGTTATCAAACAATCAAGGTCACTTTTTATAGGATTTATTAAAAACTGAATTATGAAACTTTAATTATGGAAGTATTAAGATTTTCTTTGAATTTAATCATAACATTGATTTTAATTTCGAAAGCATTTAAGGTGTTAACAAGTTGAACTGAACAGTTGTAGTTTCTTACATGATAAGAGGGCAGATAGGGTCCATAGCAGTGTTACCGCTCGATAGTCGACTATCGATATGTTGGCAAAAGCAATAGTTTTTTAATTTTTCTATACCACTAAACGTAAACTCTTAGCTAAAAGAAAACTTAAACATATTAATGACATAATATTACAGTTAAGTATATAACACATTGGCACTTTTAAAAACATAATACAAAAAACACTGTTTTTAAAAAAATCGCCGTGACGTTTCCTATTCCGAAATCTTTCAATTAAACAAGTTGCTTCAAATTCTTAAAAACTAACATAGTTTTCTTTTATATAAAATATCAAAGTTTCAACAATTAATAAATCGCATATATATATGTATATTTCTATACATCATACACTAAAAAGGCTTTGGATATAGGCACACTGAATTTAGCTGAACCGGGGTCAATACAAAATAAAACAATACTTAGAAGGTATTTTATGAATAACTAACATATCCTTATATCTTTGGAAATCTATATGGTTGGGAAATTTTGGCATGGTTTATGAATATAGATCATTTCCTTTCAACATACGCTGAAGGATGACAAAAGAATATCATAATTTATGAAGAATTATCTCTTCCATAAACAAGTGCTTCCTACCATGCTTCTAGGATCCGTCAATGCAACATAACGGGAAGTACCAACTTTCAAATAAAAAAAGACTCATCAAATTCTACAAAAGTTCTAAGATAACAAATATAAAAAAATAAGTTGATTCTAGTTTTTTTGAACAGCTGTGAAGTACATAAACAATTTAAGAAGGGCTTCTGTACTTTAGACTTCAGCACCAATTGCGTCCAAAGGCTCGGAGCCAAGGTCTTGAAAATTCGTTATTCAAAGTTGTGACCCAAAGCTAGTACCTACTTTAGTATGTTTCAGCTTAATATTAACTAAATGAGATATACTCGTTTGTTCTTACATCAATCAATTATTGCACGGTTAAATTTTAAGAGATAATTCACAATATCAAAATTCAAGTTCATATTGACCCCAAACATAGCTTCACTTAAATCTAAATACGCTTAAAAAGCATAACAAGCAATAACTTTGCATATACCATTCGATATAATAATCGATTCATTACACAATGAAATTAATTCTAAATAAGTACTTAGAATGTTCAACGTAAGTACTAAATATTTTAAATTACATTAAATTACAATCCTCAGTAAGAGGATTTAGTAATGGGCACTTAGAAGCGGCGACAGCAGATTTATATAACTTTTGTCACCACTCTTCTAAGGTAACAAAGATGAAGCTTGGTCAATGTCTCCCTGGAACCAGTGGCGCCCACTCCATATATGCAAATAAGCAGTGCATACCCTGTGCGCCCAGACAACTTTGAAAATCGCCAATATATATTGTATGATTCCCACTTATTCGCCCACTTTCCTCTACAGATTTGAAACCAAAGGCGATCTGCTGTCATCAGCAGCACTCAATTTGAAATTAATGTAAATAATTTATTATTTTTACGATTAGTGTCACTCACTTTGCATACACTACTCATAATCTCTGTGCACGCCACTGCCTGGACCAAAAACTATAGATTTAATATTGTCTTTCCACGAAAGTTCTCTTCTAAGGAATAAAGCCTTCAGAATCGCTCTCTTAATCAACAAAAATCCTTCAAAGTTAGTATAATCTCCAACCCGCCTACCAAACGTAGAGATTAAGGTAAAACTCTTCACTTTTGTGAAAGAGGAAGTAAGCCCAGTAGTCAACTTATAAGGGCTGTTTACCTTACAGTTAAGTAGCGAAGCGCCATCTCGTGGCACAAATACTGAACATGTCACTTTTAAAGTGAATCCATTTTGATATTACTCAATTATAAAGTAATATTATTTATAAATAAAAAGCGTCATATTTTAACACAGAGAATAGATAAAAAGTAACTTCAAAAACGTTATGTTTCAATTGCTCTTGAAGACAATACTTGTAAAACGAATTCTTTTACCAATAGTGAATTAAAATAGAAGTTTAGAATATAATTGAACTAACAATATTTATTATTACTAAGGAAAATTTTCATTCAGTACTTCTTATACTGAATAATTTAAAAATTTACTTAACAAAACTAAGACTTCATTTAATGGAATGGCTACATTAGGGATGCGTTTCAGTGTTGCCAGTAAAATACCACAAAGATCTACTTTATGTACAAAATATATTTCCTTTCAAATACTCAAGGATCTTCTCATAGGAAGACCTTGTAAATGCACGACCTTCTTTTTTTTATTAAAAAAAAAAAATAATGCCCGGACCTTCGTAGATAGATATCTTAATCTAATTCCTTTTTCGTAGTATTATCCTTTGTCATAGCATAATCCTTTTGCGTATTCTTGAGGAATAGAGATCTCATTTTGGCTGTTAAATTGGCCTTTGACATCTATACGTCACAAGACAGGAACCACCCTGTGATCCCACTTACAGTCTATGGTCTAAGTCCATCTACGGTGTATATCAAGACTATTTAAACTGCATGTAACCCATGAAACCACTTTAACATTTTCCTATCATCTATCATCATTTACCAGCTTTCAATCAATGACCTTAAATCATAGAGTTACTATAGTATTTTACAAACAACACATGAACAAGGCACTTATTTCTAAAAATATCGTTGGAAGCTAAGCGTTGCTTGTATATGGCAATATATAGGAAGAATTTTTAATTTTTGTGACTGTTAACACTTTATTTTGGATAACCAATAAAGTCAAATGCTTAGAAATACTGTTGGGTCGCCTTAATATTATTATAAAATTTATATAAACAATTTTCCATAAATAAATACATCATCGTCAGCTCATTATGTGTCCCCAAATAGGGGCACGAGCTTACCCGTATAGGGTGTAAATATATATCCACTAACATTGACACAGCGCAATCGAGGCAAGGTGATTGTATTATGGGTACTAAACAATGGTAAAATATACACATTACACATAGAAACCTAGGCCAATACAAACATACATGTCATGCACACAAATGTTTGTACTGATCGGAGATCGAACCGGGAACTTTTGGCGACTACCATAGATAAACAAAAAACTAACTAGGTGCATCACGAAGAAAAATCAAACAAAATATGTCAGACAGCTGACACATACCATGCCAACTTATTGTGATATTTATAACATTAAAATATCCATTAAACTTTTGACCTTAACGCGTCATTGAAAGGGCACAAAATCTAGGGCACGAGCATACTACTGTCACTATGACATGTAGCGGGCGTCGTGATTATGAATGAAAATGATGACTTTTGCCGCGGACACTTTTTGAGTGAGATTGAGCATTAAGTTATTGTTTATCTAAGGTGACTACCTAATTAATATAAAATTAACTATCTCTACAAATTACGTCGACGAGTGGCAATCTTCACGGAGGGATTCCATTGAAAAATGGTACTTGCGAAAAAAGCTGGAGTCATTAAATGTAAGAAAAATCAAAAGTATTTGTAAAAGAAAAGCTGTACGATTACAGCGTAAGAAATATCTAGCGAATAGGGAAGATCTTAGTATAGCCATAGACTGAAATGGAAGAGAAAAAATATTTTTTTATTTAAAATCATTGCCAAAGACTTTTAATATATATGAACGAAATGTCGTCAACGCCCTATTCAAATTAATATATTTATTTCAAACACGGTCCATATGGGTGTATCTACGATTTTGTTTTACTATTAGGTAAGTTGTAAGTTTCTCTTTTTGACGATTAACCCTTTGACCGCCAATGATATCTTAAGGCGCCAAACAATGGATTTCTATTGTGTCTGGATTCCCGGCGATCAAAGGGTTAAGTATTACCGATTCGTTAATATTATAAAGACCAATTTTGCGAAATCTTTCGCATGTCTATCTTTTTAATGAGCGAAATTTATTACAAATGAAATCATTCAAGAATGATTCGAACAAACGTCCTTCATACTTTTTGTATCAACAACTCGACTGAATTTAGTATAGCCTTTAAGTGATGGGATAATTGCAAGTAATATATAAGACAAGTACAAAGTAATAATAAATCTTACCTAAAGTAGCTTACTATTAAATTAATAATGAAACACTTATTTTATTATATCCAACTTTGCTTCACTGAATTACAGTTCAAAATCAACATCCAAATATTTATTAGGCATTAAAATCTGCCACACTCATTTACGATAACTAAAATTTTCATTCAAAACTAGCTCTTATTCGAACTGAGTAAAGTTAAAATATTAACATGAAAAGTACGCATTTAACTTAAATTTCTCACTTAATATTAACATTCAATTCAAACATAGAATCCAGGGAAGCATACAGTTTTAAAGTCTGTCCTACGTATGAAACTCCATCAATAAATATACTCTTTTAACCCTATAACCGCCGCTGACAGCGGCAACAAGGTCCATACGACTTTATATTATTTCTTGTTTCCGCTTGGAATGCCAACGGTTTATAGGTAAAAGTAAATTCTAGATCAAACATTAGAATCTGCCCCCTTTTCCGCTTTCACATTCTTCAAATTAAGCGTCGACAAGTGCCCCACGGGTACGTTGCCATCATTCGAATAACTATTGGACCCTCGCACCGGTCCCCACCTACTAAAGTACTTCTCCACGTCGTCAGACTCGCTGCCATCCCGTGAGACCGTGCCAAACGTGCTGGTACTCTTTACCGTGCTGTATCTACTGCTGTCGAGAGACGGGAGATCAATCATCACCGCCTCCATCGCCACATCCTGCTTCAAGCTCAACTGCGATATGCTTCTCTTCATAGCCGGCTCTTTCTCCTCGTTGAGCTGCTTGAATAGATTCTCCGAAAGGCTTTGCCTGTTTAGCATCCTCTCTCTGTTCTTCCGTTCGATTCTCGGTTCTTCCTCTTTGGGAACATCGCCGTACGCCATAATCGGGTTGCGCTTCACGTCCTCCGCACCGCTAAACACCGAGAATCCCGATATCTTCTCGGATACCAGCTTCAAGTTGGAAGTGGACCCGTACTTTTGGAGTTTGGTAAGTTTGCCACGTCTGGTGTTGTGAGCGCTGTTGCTTGCTGATTTGCTGCTTCTATTCTGGGCGCCTTTTCGGTCCATATTGGGCGTGTTAGCCGCCGATAGGAAGTTCAGGCTTGTTCTTGATCTAGATAAGGAGCCAATGAACGACGTGCGCTGGTGGTACGCGCTCAGTACGTGTTGCAGCACGTTCTTGGGCCACGGCGCGTCGAGATACAGCCCCTTGTCGGGTACGGGCTTGCCGAACTTTTTCTCGTGGTCGTCGAGGTGCTTCGCGAATATCTCGATCAGTTTCTGCCCCGAGAAATGGACGGGTTTTAGTGTGGACGGGCGGACGGGACGGCACACACACTGATCGGGACGTTCCGGTTTTGGTTGAAACGCACGGCGCTATGGACTAACGCGAGGGGGTTTAACTTGAACTCTTATAATTTTGTCATACTAATTTGGAAGAATGGGTAAATATTGAGAGTTAAGTTCGTAAAATACAGACCGACCTAGTTTAGTGACTAATAGTATGAAGTAACCTTAAAAAAATTCAGTTTAATTTTGTTTATATTATTGTTAAGTCTGACTATAATATCAGGTATAAGATTATAACTATAATGAGTAATTAAGATTTAAATTTTTAAACATATTGACAACATTCTCGATACCTAAATTCAAAACCAAAGTAATAAATATAAAAATGTTTTTTTTATATACATATCTATATATCATTTATAAAAACATTCGTCTACAACCATGCACAAAACAGTTTCATGTCACAAGCAAAGGTGGCGCCACCTACGACGAAAAACTTCAAAAAATCATAACGACCGTCAACTATTTACATGGAATCACTATTCCAAATTTAAAGTTAATGCCAAATTCCGTATTGAAGCATTAATTTAAAAAGACCGAATCGCTCCTCGCGTTTCAACCAATAGTGAGCCACCACCGAGACACAAAAGCATAGCATGCCGACACCAAATAAAATTGCAAAACATATGAAAAAGGAACATTTACACAAAGAAATTCCGTAACTTTAAGTGTGCTTATTATTGTCACGACCAGCACGCTCACCTGATGGTAAGTGACACGCCTGCCTATGACAAAATGCAGTGGTAAAGGATACCAAATATTGTTGAAATACTAATGAATTTATATGAACACTACCCTGTGTCCGTCTCTACCGTCCACTAGACAAAACGCCGTTAACTGACGAGCACAATTTCTAGTTCGGCTGACAAGTAATTTTAATTGTTATAAATATAAATAAATCCACTGACATTCACACAGCGCCATCTAGCCCCAAGTTAAGTGAAGCCTGTATTATGGGTACTAAACAACGGATAAACTTATATATATATATATATATATATTGTAAATACGTACATATTATACATAGAAAACACCCAGACCATTACAAACAGACATGTTCATGCACACAAATGTTTGTACTGCCCGGGGATCGAACCCGGAACTCTTCGTGTCGCAGCCGACGTCTTAACCGCAACACCAAAAGGGTCGTCGAATTGTGCACGATTATACACACTATCAGTGATGTTTATATGCAAATCCCTTATCTTAATGGTGATAAATAGCAATATAAGAGATGCCTTATCCAAAGTTGTATTCCGTTAAACAGGGTTCAAAAAATTATACTCGACAGTTAACGGCATTAAGGTAGTGGACGGCAGGTCTACATACAGGACATCGTGTTGACCCATGACCTGGTTAAGGTGGCGAAATACCAGATGGAAGTCGACTGCTAGGGATCGGACCTCGTGGAAATCATTAGGAGAGATTAGTTCAGCAGTACACATTTTAGGCTGTAATTATGACAATCCGTAGTTAAGTGTTGTAGACTCTAGGTAGATTTCTTTGTGTAAATGTGTCTTTTATAATTTGTGTATTAGAAATAATATCTTCAAAAAATAAAATTTAAAAAGGCACAAGCTTTGATAAAACCCGTTACATTAATAATGTAAACTAAATCAATTTACATGAATAAATAGAAAATATGGAAGAAATATTGCAAAGTGCGTAAATATTTGTAATAAAATAAATACATTGTTCGAAGATACGCTTTCTTAACATCAATTTCCATCACCATTAGTTGCATGCCGACATTGTAGCGAGCATGCGATTAAAATATTGGGAACTGTTGTAATTTCCAATTAATATAACTTTTTAAAGGCTTCAATTTACTTGGGATGTTGGCTGAATTGGAAAATAAATACGAGCCCACATTATGAAATGTATTCTCAATACCTCAAACTATTGTTATGATTTACCACATATTTAATACTGCAAACTAAACTGTTAAAAATTATTAAAGTGATATTTAGAAAATATTTGGAAATAAGTCATTTTGACGTAAAAAAAAGTATACTCAGTTATTTGGTCAATCAAAATTCCTACAACAATGCTTTCTCAAGAAGACTGCTGATACTAAAGGTAAAAGTTCATATTTACCACCAATTAAGCAGTATACTTTGCTTGCCAACTAATCAATAACAAAAACTTAGAAATTACAACATTTCCCTTTTACAATCTTACTTATCACACAAATAGTACATATTATATACACATTTTTATATTACGAAGTTTTCGGGATGGCCAGATGGTAAGTGATACGCTTGACCATGTCAGAGCTGCATTGGAGGAGACCAACAACTGATAGACAGTTATCCTCCATCAATGCCGCACCGCGCCCGTCACCCGAGACAACAGTATACCCCGTAAGTTCACTATGTTACTAAAGGCTGACGTCATTTGGTAGTATCTATCAAATATTAATGCCGAAACTATGAAGCCAAACTAATCTCATATATTGCAAGATCGATGGCCGAAACAGAGTCCAGAAGTGACTGCGATACGTTGTTGTAAAATAATTATTTGCATATTAAAGGAATTTCTAGGCTAACGCAAGGTGGTAATCTTGGCCCGATACTTTAGCCATAGATTAATAAAACAATTAGTTACATATAGCTAGCGGTGGCTTTAGGGCACCACAAGGTTGTAAGGGAGCGTTCAGATACGTAACGCAATTTGGGGGGGGGGGTCTCGTAAAACGTTACGATGCGTTACCGGGCGGGAGGGGGTCCTTCTTACACACGTTACGTAACATTTATTTTTTTTTATATAAAAAAATAGGGAAATAAAACTCCCAAATTGGCAACCCTTTTCGTTTACGTTTTACGGGGAATCTCTCGATTGTTAAAATAATAAATTAATAAATAAAGGTTAAAATAAATATGTTTTTATTGAAGAATTTATAGAAAAAGCTAAAATACTTAGGAGAATGAAGGAGAAAAACAATTCAATCAAAAAAAATCAAATCAAAAATTGTTTATTATTTCCTGAATAATTGTTAGAATTATAATATGTCGGAATCCCCTTTTAAGCAGAAATTGCCTGTACCAGGGGATTCCGCTCCTTCACAAATGCAGTACATACAACATTGAGCAATGACAAAATAGACAATGTCTTCAGGTAAATAATTTAAGTCTGACAACATGTATCTATAAGTACTAGGTTGTGTTTTGTAAAGCCAAAATTTATAAAAAAATAAACAAAATACGCAGGGTTGCGAATTAAAAATCTCTTATTAAAGCAATTAAAACTATACGAAGGATAAAAACTATAACAACTTTTTGCGACTTCAGGGTAAAAATGATGACTTGAGTGTTACTAACTTTAAGAGGGGGTGGGGGGTACAGAAAAACGTTACGAGTGACGTAAGGGGGGAGGGGGGGCAAAAATCTTCAAAAATTGCGTTACGTAATACTTGAACGCTCCCTAAATTAGGTCCGTAACTTTTCTCATAGATTGAGAAATTAGAGTGAACAGATTAAATTAGACGCCAATGACACATAAAGAAGTCAAAAACAATTAATTTTCTATTAAGCCTGGATGCCTGGCGTTCGAAGGGTTAAAGATCGTTTTATGAAGAATAAGATTAAATTCATATATACAGACATCACCACAGAATCACGACAGAGTACCACAAGGCAGTAACCTAGGTCCATGACTATAATTAACAGATTGATAAATTTATAATAGGGAACATGCAAATCAAATATAAATGAATATTTTGATATTAAAATAACATAAAAGAAGCAATAACACAGAAGAACACCACAAGGTTTATATTTTAATTTACGCTGTTTTTTAAAAATAATTACGAACTGAAATTACTTGGAACCTATATTAAAACACCAATCACTGTCATTTACGTCATCGATGTATGACATATTATTTTGACGTTAAAGTCTTAGTAAAAATTGAACATTAAAACGACAAAATCGGCATTTTGCGCATAAAAATGGAATTTGGGACTGTAAAAGCAGACGCCAGGAACCTACCAAAGTTAATGTTGACATGGTTGTGTGATTTTTGTCGGAAGTGAGTTTTAAAAACCGCAATAAACCTGATGCGAAACATGGACTTTTACGGTACTTTATTAAAATATCAAAGCATAATGTCTAGAAATAATAATAATTTCCTTTGTTTTTAAAAATCATCATTTTATTTATACCATAAATGTGTAAGTTTGTATGTTTTTGTGTCTGTAATATAATAAATCAATATTAAACTTGCTCTATTTTCAATGCTTACAAGAATTTTACATTTTTTATTATTATTGCTGTTCAGGTGTCAAAAGCATTATTCTGTTTTAGCATTTAAAAATATGGGGTATGAGCATCTCTATTCACAAAGTTTTTAAACTTTTTAACATGATTCCTTATATTTCCAATAAAAAGTTATAATAGACAACTTTGTTATTGAATTTGTATTAGGTAGGTTTTTTTTTTGTTCTTGTATGAAAATACAAGCAGATTAAGAATATCAAGTACATTTTAACATCAAAGTCGTCTTTACCGCATCGAAAAATAGTTTGAGGAATAATTAATTCGTATTCACAGCTCGAAATCTCTTTTTTCCCGGTTTCGTGTCAGTCAAAAATAATATGATTGTTATTAGATGAACACATTGGCACAAAGTATGGTCAACGCGGCTTTTTTTCCGGAGTATCAATTCATTAAATCCATAAATTATCAGTCATTTAAAATTCTTATAAATTAGTTCTCGACAGTCGAGAAAAGAAATGCAAAAGTATGAAAGTCCTTGCAGAAAAGGAGGTACATTCACATATCTGACGTCAAACGTGACGCCGGCCCGTTTTGGCGCAAAATTTGAAATTGACAATTTCAAACCGCATTTTTTTTGCAGAAAGTGACTGTTTTTTTTATTTTTAAATATATTTGTGGTCTATTGTAAATGTTGATCTTTAAAATAAACACAAAAATAAAATTTGTCCATCTTCCCTATGCGGGTTAAAGTGTCAAAAATAACCGAAAAGTTACGTTATTTCTATAGGAATTTTATGAAAACGTAAGAGATCTTAATTTTGTACCCTTTTGGTAAGTTATATAAAAGTAGATGGAACTAATAAAGCATTACTAAATTATAATTTTTCGTTTGCATTATCACAACCAGAATACCCTCTGATATAAATAACACAGTTTATAAATTTACTTATAAACTATAGAAATACCATGTATTAAATATATGGGTAAAATTGACCCACCTCAACGTCCATGTAACTGTTTCCTACCACAATGACGCCGGGTTAAGTAAAAATCAACGCTTGAGTTTTGTTTTAGAATCCGGGCCTTAGAACGTTAGACGGCGCCTTAAACAACTTCTACAGTACCGCAGGGCAGTAGCATAGGTCCGTAACTATAACTCTTAGAAAGTCAGACGCAGCCTTTAGTAACTTCTAGAGTACCACAGGGCAATAAAATAGGACCGTAAGTATAACTCTTAGAAAGTCAGACGGAGCCTTTAGTAACTTCTAGAGTACCACAGGGCAATAAAATAGGACCGTAACTATAACTCTTAGAAAGTCAGACACAGCCTTAAACAACTGGTAGAGTGCCTCAAGGAGGTATTCTAGGTCCACAACTAAAAGCGCACTCACCATCTTCCTGTCGCCGAGGGTGGCCCTCCACTCCTTGAGCTCGGCGGAGTACCTCTCCTCGACCGCCTTCATCTTGTTGCTCTCGTGGTTCATGAGCGCCTTGCGCTTCTCGTTCTGGTACTGCTCCAGTTCGCGTAGTAACGCCTGGTCGGGTAATGATTTCATATTTTTAATTTACAAACATAAATATTGCGTATCATCGGTCCAAAAGTCTTTACTTGGAAGGGCCGAACTTTGAAGTAAAGCTTTTGGACCTCAGTGAATAAAAGTATATATGTATATACGCAGGTATAATGGGCGACAAAGTTAGTATTAAGTGATACACCCGCGTTATTATTGACATATTTAATACTAAAAAATACTAGAAGGCTAATAATAAGTATATATATATATATAATATAAGCTACGTCATGTCTTAACGTCAACTATTCCGCAATGCTTAAAGACGAAAGTCTTTGAGCAATGCGTCCTACCCGTGCTAACATACGCAGCTGAGACATGGACACTGACTGCGGGATTGGTTCACAAGTTCAAAGTCACTCAACGCGCAATGGAGCGAGCTATGCTTGGAGTCTCTCTTGGGGATAAGATCAGAAATGATTTAATCCGCAAGAGAACTAAAGTTACCGACATAGCCCGCCGGATCAGCAAGTTGAAGTGGCAGTGGGCTGGTCACGTATGTCGTAGAACCGATGGCCGTTGGAGCAGACGAGTTCTGGAGTGGAGACCACGTCTTGGCAAGCGTAGCGTAGGACGCCCTCCGGCCCGATGGACCGACGACTTGCGGAAGGTCGCTGGTGGGAGCTGGATGAGAAAAGCGGAGGACCGGGATGGCTGGCGCAAAATGGGGGAGACCTATGTCCAGCAGTTGACTGCGATAGGTTGAAGAGATATAATATAAAAATTAATCACAAAATGTGTTCGTAAGCAGATACTTAACAACGCCGGGATATATATGAATAGTTAAAATATATAGTAGGAATATATTAAATCCGATAAAAAAAACTGCCACATTCCGAATCTTTTTTGGAGAATTTAATCTTATAACGAAGGTCATACCGCGGGAAACAGCTAGTATATAATAAAAGATAGCCACTGACCTCGCCTGCAGCCTTGAGCTCCTCCCTCGCTTTGGTATGTTTTGTGGTCAACCTCTGCTGCTCAGCGCGGTACCGACGTTTCTCGTTTTCTAGGAACTAGAAACAGAAATTATGTTGAAATGAAATGAAGAAGTGTTTATTGTTTAGGTCCTATAGAACACTATGAATGTCAAATGAATCTACCACTGGTTCGGGAGGTAGTTTTCCACTGAGAAGAATCCAGCAAGAAACTCAGAGTTACTCTTTTCAAAAAAATTGAGTTGAATACAGATTCATTTGTAATCAAAATAATTATATAAAGCAAATTATATTTAAAATTTTTATCATAATAATTATTGGTAAAAATATAATAATCTACAAAAGTACTGGAAAAAAAGGTGGTCAAACGCGAACAGTAGTTCCCAAACAGGTATCCAAGATGCCCAAACGGGAAATCAATACAGTATATCTAAAGTGCCCAAATGGTAAATCTATAGAGTATATCTAGTGCCCAAACGGGAATCCAAGATGCCCATCCAAGAAAACAAAATATTCAAACCTTTTTTAACCACAAAATTTAATTTCATTACATTACATAATTTATTACATTACATACAATTACATTTTATAATTGTATTGTTCTTGTATGCCATTGTGAAATTTTGTGGTGAAAAAAAAATAAATGTTTTTTACTTTCTATCTTTCTTTTAAGCCTACCTTTTTCAGTCGCTCGCGATCATCATCAGGGCCAGGCGCGGCGGAAATTCGCAGCGACTCGCGGAACATCATCTCTCGCGCTTTTTGTTCGGCGCGGATACGTTTCGGCAAAGAGCGCTTCTCTAACGCTTGGCACTTGGCTAGCTCCTCCTCTTTGCGCACATTCTTACTGTGGAATAAGCGATAATATGTTAGCAATATTAAATTTGTAGGAAATTAAAACCTTCTATACCATATAGAAGATTACGTCTCTTAGAAATCCAATACGAGGAATAATTTTTACTAGGTGGTAGGTCCGATAGCAGAGCGTTGGTGGCTCATTGTGAACTGTTGCCTTCCGATCTGGAGGATTCAGGTTCAATACCGCCACGTATTTTCGAATTTTCGAAAAATACATGTACGTTTTTCGACGCTCTTACGGTAAAGGAAAACATCGTGAGGAAACCTTAATGCACGCCTGCGAAGAGATTCAAAGGTTGTGTGTGAAGTCGTCCAATCCGCACTGGGCCCGCGTGGACGACTAAGGCCTATACACCCGCCACGGGTAAACTCGTGCCTCTCGGTGGGGACGTTTAATGAGCTGATGATGAATTTCCGTCACCACTGCATCTGTCATGGTCAGGCGTATCACTTACCACCAGGTGAGCGAACTGACCGTTCCGTTCATTTTATGACATAAAATAAAACTGAAATGTCCTGTAACTGGTACATGACTGACCGTTTGATCTGCTCCAACTCCTTATCGTGTCGCACCAGCATCTGGTGCCTCCGCAGCAGGAACTCGTCCTTGAGCTGTCGCTTGGCGAGCTGGTGGCGCTCGTGGATCTGCTTCTCCTCCAGCTCCCATAGGGCCGCTCCCTTGTCCTCATTATCTGGTTACAAACGAATATCATTTATTAACATACAAACGCGATTGCAAACCAAATTATATTACTAAGAGGTTTAAAGTTAATTTATACACACTAAAGAGTGCTAAATTAAATAAATTAAATGAGAATAATAAAAAAATAAAATTTAATTATACATAAAGCATATAACACGTTGATCTAGAAATAGGTACTATTGCGAGAATACATAAAATAAAATAATTACAATAAAATTAATTAAAATTGAACTCAGTTACATGGTGCAATAAAATTTGTCTATAAAACTGAGGCAGTGTTAAGTTAAATATATCAAGGTTTCTATCCGTTCTATCCGTATTTAAAATTTCATTGTACTGGCGACACATCCTAACAATGGGATTGTAATATGATAAGTGTTAATAAAGACTTGAAGAAATAAGAAAAGAATAGAAACGTCGTTTATTAGTATGCCTATCAAAATATTTTTTTAATACTATGTTTTAGTGCACAGCCGTCTACTTGTCTTACTTTGGGTTCGCACCTACTAAACGATAATCTTTAGGCTGGGCGAGCTCATTGCAGATAGTAAATTAATAATTTAAAAATATACATATTATTAATATTTTTTCAATAATTTTGGTGTATAGAACATACACCAAAATTATTGAAAAAATTACCCGTAAGGGTAATCATAAAACGGCTGGTCAGATTAGACGGGACTTTTTTGCAGTAGCTGATGTAATTAGGATAGCTTAGGCTACTTTATAATCGAAAAACCGCGTCGCGTTACTTTACGTATATTATGTCGAAATTAGAATATTGTAAAAAAAATATATCATAACCTTACCTGGTGTCTCTGTTGTAAATACTGGCGATCAGCAAGCGCCTGTCTCTCGGTGATGTTCGTGGATACGCCTCAGCACCGCGTCCTTAATAAATATTAAGTATTTAATATCATCAGCTCATTAAACGTCCCACCGAGGGGCATGAGCCTACCCGTATACGGTGATTAGGCCTTAGTCATCCACGCGGGCCCAGAGCGGGTTGGACGACTTCACGCAAAACCTTTGAATCTCTTCGCAGGCGTGCGTGAAGGTTTCCTCACGATGTTTTCCTTCACCGTAAGAGCGTCGGATAACGTACATATATTTTTCGAAAATTTGAAAATACATTGGTACTCGGGAATTGAATCTCAGCCAATTTAATCCGGTAATTTTACTACCTACAATCTATTTAAACCGGTAATTTTACTACCTACAATCTATTAAAACCGGTAATTTTACTACCAATGACGTAAAAAAGTATGGATTCGTGATATGCTCACAAAACAAGCGAAAAAAGTGTTCCGAATGCAGTGACAGTACACGTACACATTTATTTCAATAAGCTTACATTTACCTAAACAAAAAAAACAAACTGTACTGTCTTCGGCGGTTCGTTTTTGAGACACGGTGGCGTGTCTACCTTTATATATACAGAATATCATTGGCTACAGTGCCCTCATAATGAAACACAGGAGTGCATAACACTATTTCACGGGACGATATCTGGCACTGCGGTGGTACCTTCCTACCGAGTCTACCACCGAGTAATGTAAGCCAATGTACAACTGGAATGCAGTGAACAAACGGACAAGCTAACAGCTAAGGTACTAAACATTATATATATATTTAATTTATTAGGTATCTTGTACTTCCCAGCTCCGCGTATCGCGGACACAACATCGGGTTATAGTTATGTATGCGGCTACTTACAGAGCGTTATTTTAATTAGTAAATTCACTAAAATACGGAGTTTTGTGGTCAGCACTCTTATCTCACTTTGTGAATGTAGTGGAATTTATAGGTGGAGACTTATTATTAGCATTGTATTAAACTTAAGTACTATTTTTGTCGTCGTAGTGTTTTGAGCGTCGGTGGCTCAGTGGTGTGGACTGTCACCCTCTTACCGGGAGGGCTGAGGTTCAAATCCCGCCACGTACCAATGTGTTTTCAAATTTTCGAAATTATATGTACGTATCCGACGCTCTTACGGTACTTATGTTTTCCTTCAAGAAAACATCGTGAGGAAACCTTCATGCACGCCTGCGAAGAGATTCAAAGGTTGTGTGTGAAGTCGTCCAATCCGCAATGGGCCCGCGTGGACGACTAAGACCTAATCACCCTATACGGGTAGGCTCGTGCCCCTCGGTGGGGACGTTTAATGAGCTGATGATGATGATGATGACTATTTTTGTAAATATTATGGTGTTAATCTTGCGAAAATAAATAAATAAACGTACCTGTGCGTCGGCGAGTCCGGCCACGAAGGCCTTCTCCCTCTCGGCGTGTTCCTGATCCAGACGCGCCCTCCGCTGCCGGTACGCTTCCTTGCGGCGGTCTTTTGACACCAACTCCACTTCCTGGAGGGAAAAAAATATTTGTATTGTATTAAACAAACATCATATTTTGTACTACATGAAGTAAACGTCGGCTATTACACCAAGGGTTCAAGATTCGATCCCCGGGCAGTACAACCATTTGTGTGTCATGCACATGTCTGCTTGTATTTGTCTGTTTTCTATATATATACTATGTATTTAAATAAATGAATATAAATATGTGTATCCGTTGTTTAGTACCCGTAATACAGGCTTCACGCTTAACTTGGAACTAGATGGCGCTGTGTGATTGTCAGTAGATATTTCTTTAGTTACAGTAGTATCCAGTGTCCTCACCTGCTTCAGTAGCCGTAGTTCCCTAGTACTGGCGGCAGCTAAAAGTGCTCATAGCAGTGCCTTTTAAGTCAGTTCATATGAGCCACTGCAAGCGCTATGAGAATCTTCAACAAGACTGCGCCAGCAGAAGACCTCTGTCAGCTACGGCAGCCGCCTCAGCACTGGCCTCGAGCGAGCCCGCCTCCCCTATTTATACCCGACGCGAACATTTACGATTTATACAGTCGCTACAAGCAGTCTACATCCGCTTGGCACTCATAGCGGCCGCTTAAAGCGCTTCCTATCAAAGTACTATCCACTGCAAGTTCTTTTGTTGTTGGCCTCAATGACGTCACCGGATGAAAATGGCGATAATAGTAGGAAGGACGGCCACTAAAGAAGTTCTCTAGGGCACCACTGGCCACAAACGATCCCGCCTCCCCTATTTATATCAGATACAAGCGATCTCTGCATCCGCTGCAAGTACTATCTATCTACGTGGTCGGCTCTAAACAGCTGCTGAAAACACTAACTCCTCACCTGCTTCAGAAGCCGTAGCTCCTGCTTGAGCGAGTCGCGGAAGTGCCGGTACTCTCGTGGTCCACCCTCAGTCTCTTGGCTGCTGCCCTCAGTTCCGTCTCCAGCAACTGTCAGCTCTCTCCACCGCCTTACTAACTTTCAGCACCAGTTTCTTAATACTAACGGCCGCTGGAAAGTGCTCACAGCAGTGGCTTTACATCAGCTCATAGGAACCACTGCAGGTACTATGAGCAACTTCAACGAGACTGCGCCAGCAGAAGACCTCTGCCAGCTGCGGCAGCCACCTCAGGACTGACCGTAGCTTGTCCCGCCTCCCCTATTTATATCAGATACAAGCGATCTCTGCATCAGCTGCAAGTACTATCTATCTACGTGGTTGGCTCTAAACAGCTGCTGAAAGCACTTACTCCTCACCTGTTTCAGTAGCCGTAGCTCCTGCTTGAGCGAGTCCCAAAAATGCCGGGGTCCCTCTCGTGGTCCGCCCTGAGCCGCTTGGCCGCGGCCCTCAGTTCCGTCTCCAGTTACAATTCAGCCCGTTCCACCGCCTTACTTTTAGCACCGGTTTCCTAATACTAACGGCAGCTGGACAGTGCTCATAGCAGTGGCTTGATGTCTGCTTATAGGAGCTGCTGCAAGCGCTATGAGCAACTACTGTCAGCTACAGCAGCCGCCAGAACACTGGTGTCGAGCGAGCCCGCCTCCCCCATTTATACCGGCTGCGGGCTACCACTGAAGCCGCTGTAAGTGCTGTCAACATCCGTCGTTAGCGTAAATCGCAGCCGCTTCAAGCGCTTCCTGTCAAGTACCCAGTATCCTGACCTGCTTGAGCAGCCGTAGCTCCTGCTGAGCGATCGCGAAGTGGCGGAGGTCCCTCTCGTGGTCGGCCCGCAGCCGCTTGGCCGCGGCCCTCAGTTCCGTCTCCAGCTGTTGTTCGGCCCTCTCGGCCGCGGCCCTGGTGGCCCGCGCCAGGGTCTCCAGGTCGGCCTCGTGGGCGCGGGACAGAGACCCCAGCTCCGCTTCGAACCTGCGACCGATTAGCGTGCAATAATTTAACAATTACACAATTTTGGTACATTTTTCATTGTGCACCTCCTATCAACCTATCGCAATCCATTGCCAGACATAGGACTCCCCGACCTTCCACAAGTCGTCGGACCATCGGGCCGGAGGGCGTCCTACGCTACCCTTGCCGAGACGCGGTCTCCACTCCAGAACTCGTCTGCTCCAACGGCCATCGGTTCTGCGACATACGTGACCAGCCCACTGCCACTTCAACTTGCTGATCCGGCGGGCTATGTCGGTAGCTTTAGTTCTCTTACGGATTAAATCATTCCTGATCTTATCCCTAAGAGAGACCCTGAGCATAGCTCGCTCCATTGTACACCTTCATACAAACATAAAATCAATAAATGAGACGGGTTTTATAAGAAATATATTTCGTACCTCTTATCCTGCTGCTCCCTCAACTGCATCTCCTTGGCGTTGAGGTCCTGGAACTGTTTCTGCTCCTGCTTCTGCAGCATCTTGATCTCGCGCAACTCTTGCTTCCGCAGCGCCAGGTCATCCCACGTGCGCCCGCTCTCCTCGTCGCCCCATATCACCTATGAAATGGTATTCAATAAATATCTACTGACATTCACACAGCGCCATCTAGCCCCAAGTGAAGCGTGAAGCCTGTATTATGGGTACTAAACAACGGATATATAATAATATATATATATATATATATACACACATTCATATTATTCATATTATACATTCATGGAAAACACCCGGACCATTACAAACAGACATGTTCATGCATACAAATGTTTGTAGTGCGTGGGGACTGAACTCGGAACCCTTGTCAAATAAATTAATAACCAGACATTCACAGACTATATATAGCAACAAACTAAGTCATCATCAGCTCATTAAACCCGTGGCGGGCCTTAGTCGTCCTCACAATGTTTTCCTTCACCGTAAGAGCGTCGGTAAACGTACGTGATGATTTCGCACATTAAATTCGAAAACACATTGGTACGTGGCGCTCTAGAAAAAAACATATCAGAACTAATATTAAGAGGAAATGTTTGTTTGTTGTATTGAATGGGATCGGAAACTAAAAACACACCAGAAAGTATCTGTACATTAAAATCATTTTTTAAAAAAGGCTGTACGTTGAGTTTTCTTGAGTGCTTCTTTCTCAACAGACCAAAACGCCGAAGCGCTTTTTTCCAAGTATCAATAT
Organism: Leucinodes orbonalis; assembly: GCA_019425675.1. Classification (NCBI taxonomy): domain Eukaryota; kingdom Metazoa; phylum Arthropoda; class Insecta; order Lepidoptera; family Crambidae; genus Leucinodes; species Leucinodes orbonalis. The sequence goes on from PQWD01003437.1 coordinate 215,114, forward strand.
TCATTATTGTGCTTTACTTTGGTATTTTAAATGTATTTTTTGTATTCTTTTTGACGTTCATAAGTGCTTTTTGTAAGCCTAATCTGATTAAATGAATTTTGACTTGACTTTTAAAATGATCAATTCGAAAAAAATCATGCACCATTGAAAATGTACATATTATTTACGAAAAATAAATATGGAATCGTTACTTTAAACTGATAAGCATACAAATCCATACAATTTTTAAGTTTCCTATTAAACCAAGAGTCCGGGGTCAATTCCCTGGCAGTACACGTAAAGGCATCAGAAACAACAGATTCCTAATGTGTGGCTTCATGGCGCTTAAATTGTTAATACACTATAAACCATACCTTGGAAGTTGTAGTAGTGACAACCACACCGTCGATCTCGAACTTTCTCGTGCGCTTCCGTGTTTTCTTCTTGAGGTTCGCCATGTGGATGTCCTCTTTGGATCTGTCAAACAAACATAAATGTCAACATTGTATCGTCTTGACAGAAAAAACTTTATTTATTTAGACTCACCAACAATACATGCATATACATATTATAATATTACAGTGTTATTGTACGATTCACGAAAGAAGACTATGCGCAGAAGTCATTTTTTAGGTCCTATTGGGGGTACGGCAGAGGGGCGGGAGTAATATTGTAAGAGCGGGGCAACGCCATTGGTCGGCACGCTTCTGAGGACAAGGTTGCTCTATCGCTATTCGTCTATATTGAATTTGGCGCGCTGACAGTACTCTAGAATACAGTCGGAAGGAAAACTGTTTTGTTGCATTTTATTATTTATTGTTATTTTTTTTTGTTTGCTGAGCCATTCATTGAAATTCTCTAGTGTATGTTGCTTCGAAAAGCCAGGCGAGAAGGATGATATATGAGTTTAAATATATTTTGTAAGTAGATTGTTGACAAGGTTTCGCAAGTCTTGCAACTTTGTTGAAAAATTAAATCAATATATCCACCTTTAATGAATCTATAACAGACATAATAAATAAAAAATATCGGATTAATTTGAATAGAAAAACAGAACCATTAGCTATATTTTGAAATACTTGTCGGTACTTTGCTGATTATATTATCCCATGATTATTTGTTATATTTCTACATGATTGATTATTATTTTTATGAAGAAAAATATTGTTTCACTATCATTAAAATATTAATTTCCTTTTACGCTTAAAGAAAATCTATAGATAAAATTTTCATAGAACATGGTCATAATATTCTCCGTCTCCCACCTTACCATCCGGATTTAAATCCTATAGAAATGGCTTGGGCCTCCGTAAAAAGTTATGTTAGTAGCAAAAACGTTAAGTGGGATATAAGCAGCGTAATTAATTTTATAAAAGAAAAAGTTAATCTAATGGTTCCACAAGAATGGAAAAAACTATGTGACAAAGTAAAATTTGAGCCTGAATTATGTTTAATTACATAGGTATCTTTTAATCCTGAACATTTATAATAGAATTTGATTATATGAGTTAATTAAAATAAAAATATTATTTTGATGTAAGTATTTTGTTCATTAGTGTACATGCGCAGACGGCCGCCATTTTTGGTCTTCTTTGGTGAATCGTACTATACAATTCAAAAATCTGATACATGTATCTTTAATAGGTAAGTTCAGCTTAATCAATATATTATTATTACTTTTGTACTATAACTAGTTACAAGTTATTATATTATAGTGAAATTCTATTCAAAGTAAACCATTATATAGCCTCTGACTTCATAAAGTGCATGATCTGCCCTTTAAATTTCAAAAATGAATAATTAATCTTAACACAAAAAATGTATCCATTTAAACTTAAAACCAACAATTATCTAATATTGTTATATTCAGAGCGGTCATAAAGTTTGGCGACACCTGTAACTATAACACATCATTATTGTATTAGAAACCTAGCACTTGACTCTATTTGTGGTCAAGAGAAGGCGAAGAGAGACATTCAACTCTGTTCTGTCACTATTTCATTCGTGTTTCTTTTTACGTTCAATGCATTTTCTTGTCTGTGATAATTAATTGTATAAGCCCCGTATTCTAGAACGAGACTCAACATTGATCTTAACTTAAATTGAGTTAAAAAGGTATTTTTCTTTTTTTTTTTTAAAAAAGGGAAAAATAGTACTTTTGATCGTATACAGTGCTATCCCTTTCTAACTATTCATATAAAGATCAACGCTTGAGTCTCGTTCTAGAATATAGGCCTTAAAGATGTAAACCTGTAGTTGTGTGGTCAATTAATGTTTTTCTCTTCAGATAACAATCAAACGCACTCAAATATATTTAAAAAAAAATGTCTGTTTCATACCTCTGCATCCGGTTGCCCGGTTGACCATCTTGTGCCTTCCGCCTAAGAACCACAGGCTCGCCATTCTCTTGGATGTCTGCATGCACTCTGTAATAAAAAAGATATTTAAAAATTCCAATTTGTATGGTCGAAACAAACCCTTACACTAAACGGGTCATCATCAGCTCGTAATACGTCCAAACAGAGGGGGACGAGCCTTCCCCTTATCCGACGCTCTTACGGTGAAGGAAAACATCGTGAGGAAACCTTCATGCACGCCTGCGAAGAGATTCGAAGGTTGTGCGTGAAGTCGTCCAATCCGAACTGGGCCCGCGTGGACGACCTAGGCCTAATCACCCTATACGGGTAGGCTCGTGCCCCTCAGTGGGGACGTTTATGATCTGATGATGATGAAACACCAACCTGGCGCCGCCATTAGAGACGGCGTGCTCGGCCGCCAGCGAGTCCGCGTCGTTGGCGCGAGACGACGACGACGCGACCGACCCGCTGTCCGACTGCGATCTTCTGAAACAAGTTCAGGCCTTAAACATTCCACCACAGAGCACAGGCCTTTACATATAAATATCCACTGACACTCACACAGCGCCATCTAGCCCCATATCAAGCGAGTAGCTTGTAGTTACGGTACTAACTGACTTATACTTTTTTTTGGAAATACATACATATTATACATAGAAATACCCAGACGTGTATTTACAAATAAAAAGTATGTTTATCCATCATTTAGTATCCATTATTACAGGCTTATGCTTAGTTTGAGGCTAGAGAGCGCTGTGTAATCAGCGCGCGACTGTGTTCTTTATTTAAAGAGCTTAGTCAATTTTGACCATGTTGCTCTGGATATTTATTTGTACAGAACAAATATTGCATATTTATCACAATAAAGGAAGCTCTGTCGCCAGCATTGGCCATTATTGTTTTTTTATTCGCCAAACAATAACATTATAAGTAATTAAAAAAAAAGAGAGAGCTCAAAGAGGAGTATTGAAGACGGCTCTCTTTAAACCTTTTCGGTAACCCACAGAGGCACTGTACAATGTATTTGGGGTACTTAGCGTAAGAAAGCTCTTTATATTCAGAGCAGTGGTTTCTTCCCACCGAACAGTAGTCGCGTCTAGGGAATACACCGCCATAAAATTCCAACCCCTAAGGGTTGGAATTAAAAAAAAAAATCTGGCAAAACCCGTTTTGAATCTAAATCTAAAACGGGTTTTGCTCAGCGCTCCAGACTACACCTCTTCCCTCACATATATAATCAATTAGTCAATCGTCTCAAACTTGCCAACAAATCTTTTAGGGAAGCAAAAGCTTTATTACACAAAACACTCCTGAGCCTCACTTACGACGAAGCAGGAAATCTTTTAAAAGTAATTAAGTAGTCCCACATGCACACTTGCTTCACCTACTGAAGCGCCATTTTTGTGTACTTTGTTAATTAAATGTATAATTCGTAGTGTTATAGTTTAAATGAACGTAGTGCCGTGTATAATTGTCATACTGTAAACATCATTATAACCTCCACAGGACAGGCATTGCCTAGTGTGGAGGGTAGGTTAAAAATTCAAGCGAATGTATATGTATAGTTTGGGAAATAAATTATTATTATTATTTCTAGTCTCTGTTAGGAGTTCACGGTTCATAGACCGGTCCTTTGAAGCTTGCGTGGGGACATGGGTCCAACACGTAGAGGCTTTGTGAGACAAAATAATGAGTTGCGATGTGTACACCGAGCGGCCGCTCGCTCTGCCTGCACTATGGGAGTACACACAGAGCGAGCACCCGTTTGGTGCAAGGACTATTGCAAATATGGAAAGAAAAATAATAAAGGCTACGGATGGGGTAATTGCTGGTCTAGTTTATCGGCTATTGATTGAGACAACGGGGCGCCTGCCATTATTATTATGATATAGGTACCTGTCGAAACTGTCCGGAGTGAGGCAAACGGTAGGCGCCGGCCTCTCGGGCTCGCCCACCGTCACCACCGACACGTGCGACGTATCCTACGCAAACACATTATTACATATTAAATATTTATCTTAGATGAACAACTAACAAGATGCATAATCGCGAAGACATATCAACCAGAACATGTCCGAGCCGTTTGACACATACGTTGACTTCATCATCATTACAGTTATGCAGCATGACATGTACGTTCACGTATAATATGAAAAAAAGATCTCGTACAATCTGGGTTTCTCCTAAATATTACAGAATCCAGACACAATGGAAAAGTTTGTGACCGCTTAAGGTGTCGCTGGCGGTCAAAGGGTTAAATACCAGAAGAGATTGAAGCTATTAGTTTTGCTTAACTTTACAGAATCCAGACGCAATGGAGAATCTATTGTTTGTGACGCTTTGAGGCGTCTCTGGCGGTCAGAGGGTTAAATACCCGAAAAGATTGAAGCTATTTGTCTTCCTTAACTTTACAGAATCCAGACGCAATGGCAAATCATTTTTTTTGTCACCGTTTAAGGCGTCTCTGGCGGGCAGAGGGTTAAACACCAGAAACGATTGAAGCTATTAAATCTTCTTAAAATAAATATACGTTACCAGGTTAAGTCCATTGTGTATACTGTCGTCGAACACTCCGGAGTCGCCGGCGGCGCCGGGACTCAAGATTAACACTTCGCTGCTGTCCAACCTACGACCTCGGGTCTTTTCTGCATAGACAAAATACAATTTTATTATGAAAACTAATGTTATAACCAGGGTGAATGTCGCCATCTGTAAGAATAGTCATCATCAGCTCATTAAACGTCCCCACCGCGGACACAAGCCTACCTGTAAAAGGTGTATAGAAGGTCTATACGTCGTCCACGTGGGCCTAGTGCGGGGCGGCCGATTTCATGCATAACCAAAGAGATTCTTCGTATGTGTGCGTAAGTTTGTTTACGATGTTTTCCTTCACCGTAAGAGCGTCGGATAAACATACATATAATTTCGTAAATGGACCCTGCACTCTCCAGATTGCAACCGATGAGCCGACGCAGGCTTAGAACAATCATCGTCATCAGCTCATTAAACTCATTATAGGGTGATTAGGCCTTAGTCGTCCACGCGGGCCCAGTGCGGGTTGGACGACTTCACACACAACCTTCGAATCTCTTCGCAGGCGTGCATGAAGGTTTCCTCACGATGTTTTCCTTCACCGTAAGAGCGTTGGATAACGTACATATATTTTCGAAAACACATTGGTACGTGTCGGGATTTGAACCTCAGCTCTCCCTGTAGGAAGGCGACAGTCCACACCTTTAGCCACCGACGCTCTTAGAATATTAAATCTATAAAGTTGGGCAGGGTCCTGAACTTCCTTAACAGTGCCCAACTTTTAGATTAACTCTTAAAGGGTGAGCGAGTCACAAACGATCTTCTAGGTCGGAGTGACTACAGGTCTGTACACAGTGCATTCAAAAAGTTCCGGGACAAATTTTTTTTACGAAAGGAGAAAAGAGCTAGGAAAAAAGTTTTTATTTAATTTTCAACATAGTCCCCCCCCTTCTCTACACAAATTTTACAGCGGTCGTACAGTCGTTGGAAGGCCCGCGAAAATTCTTCTTCGGAAATGGCCTTGAGTGTGGCGGTCACTCCTCGTTTTATGGCCTCTACATCCTGAAAACGCTCGCCCTTCATGGCAATTTTAATCTTGGGAAATAGAAAAAAGTCCGCTGGAGCCAGATCTGGTGAGTATGGTGGGTGGCGGATCACAGTAACTAATTTTTTGGCCAAAAATTGTGAAACGAGGATCGAGGAATGAGAGGGCGCATTGTCATGCAAGAGAAACCAATCGCCACTACTGTAAAATTCTGGCCTTATGCGTCGAATCCGCTTCAAAAGTCTGTCCAGCACATCTTTATAAAATGCTGCATTCACCGTCTGGCCGGTTGGCACAAACTCGCTGTGGATAATTCCATGAGAATCGAAAAAAGAAATGAACATCGTTTTGATTTTGGTTTGTTGCGCGAACTTTGAGGGGCCGTCCTTCCTCCTGGCTTCTCCATTCAGCAGACTGGCGTTTCGTTGTGGGATCGTATTGAAAACACCATGTTTCATCACCAGTTACAATTTTATTTAAGAAATTTTCATGCGTGTTAGCCCAGTCAAGAAAATTGAGTGAAGCGTCGAGACGGCACTGTTTTTGATCCAGCGTCAGTGAGTGAGGAACAAATTTTGCGCAATTTTTTTTTTACCAAGAACGTCGTGTAAAATATGATAAACGCTTCCTACACTGATGTTTAGCTTCCTAGATAATGTTTCAACCGAAACGCGTGGATTGGAAGCCACCAGCGTGCGCACTCGTTCGACATTATCGTCTGTTGTTGACGTGGAGGGACGCCCCTCGCGCGGATCGTCTTCCAGCGACTCACGGCCGTTTTTAAATCGTCCATACCACTCGAAAACCTTGCTTCGGCTTAAACAATCCTCGCCATATGCAGTTTTTAACATTTGATAAGTTTCGGAACCACTTTTTCCCAATTTGAAACAAAATTTAATAGCGGCACGTTGCTCCATTTCGCAAATTGTGACCGACCGATATAAACACGTTTACTTCAACCAAACAAAACTTCACTTCGAATGAGGTTAGAGCGCTGAAATCTCGAATGTAGATAGTCGAAGGATGGTATTAACTAGTTCCAACGTTGCGCGAGAGATGGCGCTGATCGTAGATTTTATAGAAATTTAGTCCCGGAACTTTTTGAATGCACTGTGTATAAGCCTGAATAACCCCCAAAACTAAACAGTGCCCAACTTTTATATGAACTCTAAAAGGGGAGCGAGTCATAAAAGATCTTCTAGGTCGTAGTGATTACAGGTATAAGCCTGAATAGCTCCTAACATTCAAATAATAATAATTAAGGAGCCTGCATGCCACGGCAAGTCACCGCCTGTCGCTTTTTAAATTTGAGACTAGTTTATTGGCAGGCGTCCGTAGTCTCTTCCATAACCCAGCAATCCAGTCCACCAAAACCCAACTCCATAGCTCGGTATCGTAGTTTCCATATATTTGCAATAGTCTTTACACCTGGCGGGGGTCATCGTGGGATGTATCATATTGTGCATTCTGCGATGGCATCCGCCACGTGTAACACTTACAAAGATTCGAAAAAGGACCTCTGTGCTGTTGGCTTCGGCCTCCTCCCAAAGGACCGGGCCACTATTTGACCCGTGAATCTAAGGATTTCGAAAACATAATAATAATAATGTGCCACCCCGTGTGTTGTATCATCCCGTGAAACAGGAGTGTTATGCACTTTTGTGTTTCGCGATGAGGAAACTGTAGCTAGTGAAATTCCCGGGTATAAGAGACCTCACATCTGTTGTCTCGGGTGACGGGCGCAGTGCAGCATTGGTGGAGGATAATAACTGTCTATCACTTGTTGGTCACTTCAATGCCGCTGTCATGGTCAGGCGCATCACTTACCATCAGGTGAGCGTCCAGACCGTCCTGTACACTTATAACATAAAAAAAAACATACCTGTATACGAGGCGGTGCAGTCGAGCGAGTCTAGCGAGGAGGGCGCGAAGGCGTCATCGTCCGAGCCGTGTGAGGACCCCCCCACTATGACCACCTCGTCGATGGGCGGCGTTGTTGATATCGTCACCGCGTTCGGGGGAAGCTGTTCACATAGATATAGATAGATATGATTTTTTATTGCACACCAAAAAAAAAGATACATATTTATCAACAAATGAAGGGAAATACTGCAATTCAGGCGGTCTTATCGCTTGGAGCGATCTCTTCCAGACAACCTCACAAACATAGAAAATATATAATAATCATAGAGATATATTCATATAGAAAATAATTATTAATAAGATTGTTTTACCATGCCGTAATACAGTCTTGTACTAGTACGGAAGGTAAAGGATTGTGTTTTCTGTACCTATCTACAAAATATAATGATTAATGTATTACTAGTTATAGCTCAATTTAAGAAAGAAACCGTAACTATCTAGGTTATTATGGTTTTGGGTACAAATTGAGTCGTATAGAATCAAAGGCGGCAAAGTAGGGTTGATCTGAATTTTGGTAGTCGAAATAAAAGTTATTTTCCAGTCGATAGCCGTTTTTCATCCAAAAGTCATTTTTCTTACGTGTTTTTGAAGGGTTTATGGCCATGTTTGTTAATAAAGTTAACACAGAATCGGTTGACATTTGAATTTTCAGTAATTTAAAATATTTATCTCATTTTCGCCCGCCGACCTACTTTGCCGCCTTTGATTTTATACAACTCAATTGTAACATCACAACACAACATGTTGTAATGGAGCGTCGGTGGCTCAATGGTGTGGACTGTCACCTTCCTACCGGGAGGGCTGTGGTCCAAATCCCGACACGTACCAATGTATTTTCGAATTTCGAAAATATATGTACGTTATCCGACGCCCTTACGGTGAAGGAAAACATCGTAAGGAAAACATCGTGAGGAAACCTTCATGCACGCCTGCGAAGAGATTCAAAGGTTGGTGTGAAGTCGTCCAACCGCACTGGGCCCGCGTGGACGACTAAGGCCTAATCACACCTATACGGTGGGGACGTTTAATGAGCTGATGAGATGATGATGATGATGATGATGATTGTAACATGATTATGCACAAATATTTTCTATTTTGTATTTTTGTTGTTGGCCGCAAATGGCCTTTACAGCTTCACCGAGCAATCGTCGAGCACATATGGCTCTCAGCCTTAGATAATCAATAAATACTTTGCTAACTTAAATACTTTGCTCGCTACATGTCATAGTGACATTGTAGTGTGCTCGTGCTTTTGATTTTGTACCCTTTAAAAGACGCGTTAAGGTCGAAATTTTAATAATTTTATGACATAAATATATGTATGTGTTAAGCAAAAAGTCAAAAGTGGCGGTCGTCGGGTGTTTTCGTGGGTGTGGGTATAAAATCAAAAGCACGAGCCTACTACAATGTCACTATGACATGTAGCGAGCGACGTGGTTTGAATGAAACATTTGCTCAACTGACGCGATGAGTACAATATTGTCGCGGACACTTTTTGAGTGAGATTGTGCATCTCGTTAGTGTATTGTTTATATATACCCATCACTGTTTAATTTTATAAACGCATCATTGTTTTAATGTAAAAGTATTGCTAAACATATAAGTTGGTTATATTAAGATCGCTATGCCTAAATGGAACATATAGTAAAAAGTAATAATTTTTTAAACAACCTTCTTCTTCTTCTCTTAGTCCTTATTGAAAGAAAGAAAGAAAAAACAATCTTTATTCAAATAAATCTGTTACAGATACTTTTGAATCGTCAATTGTTATTATTATCATATTTTTTATTCTACCTGTAAGGTGTAGGTCTTCTTCATAATATTCCATTTCCACTATTGTTAATTCCATTTATCCATATTTATATATAAATATGGATAAATGGAATAAACAATAGTGATAATATAATAACCAATAGTCATCATCATCAGCTCATTAAACGTCCACACCGAGCGGCACGAGCCTACCCGTATAGGGTGATTAGGCCTTAGTCGTCCACGCGGGCCCAGTGCGGGTTGGACGACTTCACACACAACCTCTTCGCAGGCGTGCATGAAGGTTTCCTCACGATGTTTTCCTTTACCGTAAGAGCGTCGGATAACGTACATAAATTCGAAAACACATTGGTACGTGTCGGGATTTGAACCTCAGCCTCCTGGTAGGAAGGCGACAGTCCACACCATTGAGCCATCGACGCTCAACTAACCAACCAATAGTAATAATTGACAATTGCGCTTGTCAATTACATTTATTTCGTGAACAATGAGGTTGGTTACATATGAGTACTTTTTGTAAAACTTCACTAATATTTAGTCTTTATAATGAAATTGTTTTTTTTGTTCCAAATTAAAAATAAATTAAAAAAAATCAACAATAACCAGTTACCGTCTTTCAAAAGGGCACTGGATAACCGCCCTTATTAACCCAAATGCGGGATGTATTTATTATGTTAAATAATTTAATGTTTTTGCCTAATGTTGTATTTACTAATATAGTATATAAGAATTTTGTAACTAACCAATGGATCCATGTGTTTGAATAAATAAATATTATTATTATTAATTACCGTCTGTCCGTTGGCCAGTACCGGTGGGTGCGTGGTGGTGACGGTGACCCGGGCGGCGTTGGATGAAGCCAGCGAGTTCGGCTCCGGCTCCACCACCACCACCACGTTCGTCGCCACCACCACCGGACCCACGCGTGGGCTGGGCGGCTGGGGACAATACACACACATTACTGAGGATTCCACGCTGGTGTCGACGAGTTCTGGAGTGGAGACCTTGGCTAGTGTAGTTTAGGACCGGCCCGACAACTTGCTGTAGACAATTACTTTTTTGACCGGTACATGTTAAATGTTTGGAAATTATTCTTAAATAAATATCCCACTAAAAACGTCCTGTAAAAAACTAGCCAAGTCTCGATGGAGCTGCTTGATTATCTGTAAAAAGTAATGAAATGAAGACAAAGACGTGCCAAGTCTAAGGTTCCTTACTGCAACTACTTTATTATTATGGTTAATGTTATGTGTTTACTGATATGTAGGATTAGTCGAATTGAGGGTCAGTAGAGTTAGTGTAGATTTACTAGGTAGTAGACTCGGCACTGAGTCGTCTAGGTCGGTACCACCGCAGTGCCAGATACCATCCTGTGAAATAAGAGTGCTATGCACTTTTGTGTTTCGGAATGGGGGCACTGTAGCTTGTGACATTACTGGGTATAAGACATCTAACATCTGTTGTCTCGGGTGACGGACGCAGTGCGGCATTGACGGAGAATAATAACTGTCTATCAGTTGCTCCATCAATGCCGCTCTGTTATGGTCAGGTGTGCCACTTAACATCAGATAAACGACCTGACGGTCCTGTATAATTTGTAAATTTAAAATTATTACAAATAAATTATGACTCATTCTTATTTAGTTCCTTCACGAAGCTAAAAAATAATCGACGCAGTACAATTATTGCACTAATACCTTCTCCTGAATGTACCAATAACTTTTATGAAAACCGCATCGAAATTGCTTCAGCCAAACACGAGATAATCGTAGACAAACATACATATAATGCGTCGTCATTGGTATGGTACGATAAGACGGTCCGGTGGGTTTTGTTTATACAGTTTTATTTTCACCACTTTTCAAAGTTTTGGGCATGATCTCAGTCGAAAATAAAACTAAATAAACAAGCAATTTGGGAACAAATTAAAGCAATTGTTGTTAAATAAAGCTTACTATACCACCGCAGAATACTTAAGACGAGACATAACTATAGAAACTCCAACCAAGGCGAAGTTTATATTTCTAATATCGAATATTATTATGATCGAAGTTAATAAATGTATGTATGTGACTTTTGTTCATGCTTTGTATTTTTGTGTCTAACTTAGCAGTGGACATTTTTAAGGGCTTATGTATTATGTCATGTACACTAAACACATGTATTATATTAAGCTGTTAATTTCCTTAATAAAGATAAATAAATAAATAAATTATTAATATAGTTTGAAAGTATTAGTATGTAAGGCCATGTGTACATATTTTGTCATGATTTTCATTATTGTGCCCTTACAGGGTTCATGTGTTATGTACCTATTGAAATTTATAAGAACTTATAAACCACATGACTGTAATGATTAATAAATAAATAAACAAAACGTAGGTCCCTATAGGGAGCGTCTAATCGTACCAATGACATTTACAGACAAGGCGCCAACATAACGGCACAGGTACTATTCTATGAAGGCCCTAACTACATACTAACAGGTCAAACTGAGAACCTAATTTTGAAGGTGGTTAAAAAAAACTAAACTGCGGGAGAAGACGTCATAAGACTAAAGTCTCAGTGCTATTCTGGTGGAATTACACGAGTTAATTCCACCAGCCCATATTCACCATCGGGATACAAGACGGAGGCGAGCGTTCCATCCTTACGTGGTAGACATTCCACACATCCGCACAGCGCGCTTGGTGCCTCGTTCATAATGCGCACCGCAAAGGAATGGAATTCTTTGCCTCCTTATGTGTTCCCCGATCGTTAGAACCTGGCCGTCTTCAAGCCAACAGTGAATAGGCTGTTTCTAGGCCGCATCATCACTTACCATCAGGTGAGATGGCGGTCAAATGTCTGCCTATAAATAATTTAAAAAAAAGTAGAAATAAACAACTCACCGTCACCGGCCTGATCTCCACCGCGTTCTGCGACCGTCTCTTCTCCCTATCTTCTTTATACCTCTTCTCGTCTCTCTCTCTCCTCTGCACTTCTATACTGACCCTCTCTTTCCCTTCCAACGAGTTGGATCTCGCGAACTTCTCTAATCTATTCACCTCAGCGTTCACACTGACCGTCTCCACTTGTTCCGTCGACGACGATCTCTTGTCAAGTCTACTTCTGGAAACTTCTGTACTCTTCTCGATTTCGTTTAGCGATGTTGAGTTTCTTTCTAACCTTTCGATTGCCGCTTGAACTTTATCATCGCTCGGGCTGGAATACCTTTTGTTCGCTTCATTCCTGTCGTTCTCTATTGAGTTATCTTTGTCTTTTTCTATATTCGTGATGACTGTTACCTCTTCTTTTAGCACGTGTATAACATCGGTAGTGGTCGGTTTTCGGTGGTCGTCGGGTGGTTTCGCCGGTGTTTTTGTCTCTCTCTCCGGTGTGACTGTCTCTTTCTGTTTGTCCTCTTTGTCTTGTACGTCTGTTTTCTTCTCCTCCACCGCTTTCTCTGCTTCTCTGCATACCTGGTAACGATGTGAATTTTAGAATAGGTAAATATTGGTAAAATACTATTAAGATAGATAACTTTATAACTGACGAAGGGTGGATGAGGTACACAGGGAACGGATATCTGGCGCAATATAGGGGAGGTTAAGTCCAATAGTGGATTGCTAGGGGTTAAAAAGAGAAGAAGGTATTGACTGATAGGAATCAGTCTGAGCGATAGTCATTCGGGGAGATCTCCATTTAGCAGTCGACATATTAACTTGTAATAATGATGACATTATTTAAATAAGTCTTCAATCAATTCGTCAATTCAAATCGAATGATATTCAAGATATCAAATATAAATTAATTTAATGCCATTTCGAAATTACCAAAATTAATTACAAGCTAAACTTCTAGACATAAGTACAAATTACCTGATCGACGATCTGTTTGCCCTGCGCATGGGCGGGCGGGGCCACAGGGGGTGGAGGCGCCGGCGGCTTCTTGGCAGCGGGGGCGGGGCCCGTTGGACCAATCGCTGGGGAGGAGGCGGGACTTGTGACCGCCGCGGGCGAGGGGGCGGGGCTTGTAGCCGCCGGTGGTGAAGGGGTGTGGCTCGATGTAACTGGCACGGGTGTAGGGGCGGAGCCAGCTGTCGAAGGTGTGGACGTGGGGCTTGCTGTGATTGGTGTAGGGGCGGGGCCTCGCGCTGCAGGCGAAGCCGGGGGCGTGGCCGATGGTGGTGGTGGTGCTGGTCCTTTCTCTTTCTTGGGTGCCTGTGACATTACGTATAAGTATTAGTATTAACATGTATCGGTTAGTCGGATTGTGCTTATTTTTATGTCTCTTATTATATATTTTTATTGAACCTTGAACGCTATGAAATTTCAAAAATCAATTCACTCGACAGATGACCCCAATAGCGTCCATCATCTTAATGTACCACAGTGGTGAAGGATTTTGGCATTATTTTTACGATTGGCAAACGAAATGCTATTATTTCCTGTGACGAAATCTGTCACTGCCGTCTAACACCTCGTTGGTCTTTGTAATCTTCTGTAAATATTTTAATAATACGTACCTACATATTGAAATGGAAAAGTAGGATAAATATGTTTCAGTGAAGTTTTTGTAAGAAATATCTTGACTGAATTTATTAATTCTTCACATAAACACTCATATTAGCATTAGTTGGTATGGCTTTGGATTTGACATGTATTTGACCATTTATTGTTTGCTTTTTTATTTTTTATTATTATTTCAATTTATTTTTTATCTTTGTTGTGATGATAATTTTGTTGACTTGTCGGCGTGTTGGTCATATCTGTAAGCCGGCATGTTGATAAATAAATGTCTATTGCCTTCCGATCTAGAGGGTGCAGTTTCAAATACCGACACGCACCAATGCATTTTTCGAAATTATATGTAACGTACATATAATTTCCGACGCTCTTACGATGAAGGAAAACATCGCGAGGAAACCTTCATGAACGCCTGCGAAGAGATTCGAAGGTTGTGCGTGAAGTCGCACCCGCACTGGGCCCGCGTGGACGACTGAGGCCTGTACACCCTACACGGGTAGGCTCGTGCCCCTTTGTGGGGACGTATAATGAGCTGATGATAGTAAATAATGAATAAATAAACATTCATTATTTTTTAATGAATAAAAAAATGAATAAATAAATAAAAATGAATCCACTGACATTCACACAGCGCCATCTAGCCCCAAGTTAAGCGTGAAGCCTGTATTATGAGTACTAAAACAAAGGATAAATATACTTATATACATATTTTTTGTAAATACATACATATTATATATAGAAAACACCCAGACCATTACAAACAGACATGTTCATGCACACAAATGTTTGTACTGCCCGGGGATCGAACCCGGAACCTTTGGTGTTGCAGCCGACCTCTCAACCGCAACACCAAATGGGTCGTCAATAGTAATGTATGTATTCTCTCACGGGTGGTTTTCTGTCAGCAGGCGCGGGGTCGTCGTCCCTGGGTCGCTTGGCGGCGGCCGCGGCGGGGGGCACGGTGGTGGGGGGCACCGGGGCGGGGGGCACGGCGGCGGGGGCACGGCGGCGGGGGCCGCCGGGGCCGCGGGGGGCCGACCTCCCGCCTCCGACTCCGACACTGGAACACCGCACACAATATACACACGTGTTCATGTCACGTTGTGTTTTCTTCTCACGCTTTTTAACGGCTCGACCGTTCAGCGTGACAACCTACTTCAACGTCTGAATCTCTCTGTACCATATTGTTTACCAAGAAGAAAATATTTTCAGCACCAGCTTTCAGAACTAACGGTAGTTTGCAGTCTCAGGACTTTGGACATGAAATGAAATGAAAATGAAAAGTGTTTATTCAGTTTAGGTTCTTACAGAACACTTATGAATGTCAAATGAAGCTACCACAGGTTCGGTCGGTAGTTATCCACTGAGAAGAAGTCAGAGGCTAACATAATGGTTTAATTTGAATGGAATTTCACTATAATATAATACTTTATTTGTAACTACTTGCAGTACAAAAGTAATAATAATATATTGATTAAGCGTAACTCACCTATAATTACATGTATCAGAATTTTGAAATAAAACTGTCATATTATAATATATGTATTGTTGGGAAGTATAAATTCATTAATAAACTTCACCATCTTTTCGAAAGGTCCGTAGCTGCAACGTGAGTTGATGCTAGCAGGGAATCGGTCAATTCCTTGCTATCAGATATGCTGAAGCTTAACGCTTCGCAATCATATACGATAATTAAAAAAAACTCTTTTTAACCTATCGCAGTCCACTGCTGGCCATAGATCTCCCCCATTTGTTTCCCAAACAGGACTTCACTCAGCAGAGGCCCTGACACGCAAACGCATGCCTGGACGCTGATTTTCAATGAAGACACACACACACACACACACATATATATATATCGAGAGTATATAAATAGCTCACTCTTGACATCGGGCGTGTCGGCGGACCGCACCGACGTAGAGTCATCTTCCATCTCCATTTGCATCTGGGAGCTGCGATGTTCCTGCGCAAACAAAACAAACATTTACACCAACTATCCACGCTTTTTATGGTTATCACTATTCAAATCTTTAAAGAAAGAAAAAAAATGTTTCATTGATTCTCAACTGTATAACCAAATGGCCATTTGGTTATAAATAAAACCACATAATATCTCCGTACTGAGTCGTCTAGGTAGGTACCACCGCAGTGCCAGATATTGTACCGTGAAATACGAGTGTTTTGCACTTCTGTGTTACGGGATAAGGGTACTGTAGCTAGTAAAATTACCGGGTATAAGTGACCTTACATTTGTCGTCTCGGGTGACGGGCGCAGGATAGTGTTAATTGAAAAAAGAATCCCTACTGTTGTTAATATCGTTCAATTGCATCTGTCATGGTACGGCGTATCACTAACCACCAGGTGAGCGAGCTGAGCTCACATATGACAAAAAAAAATAATAATATTTTTTGTTTCACAGATAGCAATGATCCATATATGGTTAGTAACAAAAAGTAAACTTAAAAATATGTGAGTAGCATCACTTGAGTTAAAAATATAAATTTAAAGTATTAATATACATTGACAATTAACAATAAAATAATATAATAATAACAGCTGTTGTAAACAAGCCTTGTACCTTCGACGCAGGCGGATGCTCTCGCGGCTGAAGATCCGTTTCGCAAGCAATGTAAACCAACCACAACACACTACATTAACGCAAATCTATATGTGTACATTATTTGTTTATTAAATACTTCACAGTAGGTACACCAAATATTTAAAGTAAATCATTTGAAAATATGATTAAAAACGGTCAACCATATCGCAGACGAGATGTTCGTCCAGGAAAATAGATGACGAATAAATTAACAAAATATGTTTGAAAGCTAGGTCTATGCATTAAATACTAAAGAAATAATAAAATAAAATAATTCGATTAAGATTCAACTATTATATAAGTATAAGGAACATTTTTTTTTATTGTTAGAATCTTATTGGGATTAAATTTAGCACCACAGATAGTCCGAGCCTAAGCGTTAAACCTCATTTTGTAATAAGGATTTTTTAGTCCATGGCTTAAACCAAGTTAAATCCTAGTACTACATTTAGTCCGCGTTTTGGAATAAGGCGGTTTATGTCCAGCAGACATAATCACTGCTGCACGGAAGCCAATCCTAAAGTCAAACAGAGTCGAACAGTATTAAAAAAAATCGATTTTTGTCCATATGATATGCTTACCCAAAAACTAAGGGTTATATAAATTCTGCTTTGATATTAAAAATTATAAGATTTAAATAAAATAAATAAATATCCGCTGACATTCACACAGCGCTATCTAGACCCAAGGCGTGAAGCCTTTAGTATGTGTAGTAAACAACAGATACACATGTGTAAGTACATACATATTATCCATAGAAATACCCAAACCAATTCAAACAGACATGCACACAAATGTTTGTATTACCTGGGGATTAAAACCGGAACCCTTAGTATAGCAACCGACGTTCATTACACCAAATAAGTCGTCAAACATAATATACTAGCGACCCGCCCCAGCTTCGCACGGGTGCAATTCTGAGCCTAAATACACTACAGAAAAACTGTGAATATTGTATACCCGCCGGCCCCGTACGGCCGGTACCGCCGCGAACGCTATGTAATTTTTAAATCTATAATATCTTCGAAAATATTCATTTCAATCTTATGTTGTAAGGGCCATATACATAGATCTTTTTTTCATTTTTTTTATCCTCTATAGGCAGACATTTGACCGCCATCTCACCTGATGGTAAGCGATGATGCGGCCGAGGATGGATCATGCCTGCCTAGAAACAGCCTATTCAGTCTTGCTATCCTCTATAGGCAAATATTTGACCGCCATCTCACCTGATGGTAAGTGATGATGCGGCCGAGGATGGATCATGCCTGCCTAGAAACAGCCTATTCAGTCTTGCTATCCTCTATAGGCAAATATTTGACCGCCATCTCACCTGATGGTAAGTGATGATGCGGCCGAGGATGGATCATGCTTGCCTAGAAACAGCCTATTCACTCTTGCTATCCTCTATAGACAAATATTTGACCGCCATCTCACCTGATGGTAAGTGATGATGCGGCCGAGGATGGATCATGCCTAGAAACAGCCTATTCACTCTTGCCTTGAAGACGACAAAATCTATATTAAATCAATAATGTATTTAAGGTATTTAATTGGATAATGATTAATGCGTATTGGTTAAAATCGCTTCGAAAATTAAACCACTAAATACTAACCAATTCTCTGATACTGCTCCTTGTTGGGCCGCATTTTGCCCTTCCTCGACTTCGTCTGATACATGTTAGTAAGCGTGCACAAGCAGACAGGTGGTATTTGTTAGTACATATTGTTTATTAGTTAGGTATATACTCAAATTTATTGATACCTACATAGATACACATAGTAACTAGTTGCACAATGTCACTCAAAAAGTCTCCGCGGCAAGATACAAATTCAAATTTCATTACTAGTGTTTGTGATTATGTACCCATTCGGTGACGTGTTAAGGTCACAATTTAAATGAATACTTTTGTTTCATAAATATATAAATAACTATATGCATGTGTTGAGCGAGTTGTAGTTAGTTTATTGTTAATCTAAGATTAGTTCATATAATTAAATTCATAAAGCCAACAGGCCTTATTTCCATCCAAAGAGAAGGCCGTCAAAGAGTTTAAGTGTTGGCGTCAAAGAGTTTAAGTGTTGGCGTCAAAGAGTTTAAGTGTTGGCGTCAAAGAGTTTAAGTGTTGGCGTCAAAGAGTTTAAGTGTTGGCGTCAAAGAGTTTAAGTGTTGGCGTCAAAGAGTTTAAGTGTGGGAGGCTTAGATAAACAATAAATTAACTATATGCACAATCACGAACAAATATCAACCAAAAATGTCCGAGCCGCTTGACACGTTATATTTATACCATACAATTATTCATTGAAATTAATAATAATAAAAATGTTGCATTTCCAGAAAGAAAGTTTGTACATTAAATTATCTTATTCTAATGACCACAGCACTAAGCACAGCTTGAATCGCGGCGGCCGAGGTACTTTTACTAGATTTCAAGTTGTACTTATGGACACACGGTTGACATACATTGAAACAAAATAACATAAAAATGAAAAAGTTTATACAATACTAAATTTCGTGCTTTATATATAACGTTATATAAACACATTTATTTATTGAACTATACGAGCAAAGTAATTGAGTGCGTATGTGTGTAATGTGACTGTATGTGTGTGTGTTGTGTATAGGTGAAGTTAAAGGAGCAGGTCTTCAGTGGAGTCGTAGTCAAGGTTCAAGAGCCACGACTCCACGAGTCGTTTTACTGTGTGAGCAGTAGCATTCTTAATTTTAATTTTTCTGCATACCACATTGTATATTCGTGACACCGCCGCCAATGACTGTCGCCTGGCAAATGCCGTTCGAAAGTTAGGAATTGGAACATTGTATCTGCGTTTTTTTATCAGTTGTTCATATTCTGGGAGTAGAGGTATTAATTTGTGCATTGCCGTTGTAGCTCTTAGAATGAACAATTGCCTGACACGTAATACTCTACATTCTTTATAAAGCACGTCAGTAGAAAACATATGCGCTGAGCTCTCTCAAGTTCAATCATAAATGTCTTGGCCGCATTGCAAATTAGACCTTAACGCTGCATTAAAAAGGTACAAAAGCACGTGCACACTTCAATGTCACTTCGACATGTAGCGACCGAGGTGTTATGAATTATAATCTTGCTCAACTGACGAATGGGCATAATTTTGGCACGGACACTTTTTGAGTGAGATTGTGCATCTTGTTAGTTTCTTTATCTAATAAATACATATTTTACATATAAAACACCCAAACCAATACAAACAGTTCATGTACATTCATGTATGTAAACAGTGATGTCTGTATGGCATTATTATAAAATATTATCTTCTTAGTCGTAAACACTCTTGACAGAGTGGTCGTGGTCATTAGGAAAGAGAGGTTGAGTGGCACACTTGACAATGTTCCGCCACTCCGCTCTCACCGCCGCCTGTCTAGTGCACTGGTATAGGGCCCCCGACTGCTGCCTTGACCTGGTCGCTCCAGCGCATTGGTGCTCTGCCGCGTGCTCGTGCGCCTTCAATTTTTCCCTGAACCACCAGGCGCTCCACGGAGTTATCACCACGCCTCGACAAATGCCCAAAGAAACTCAAAATCCGAGCCTGAACAATGGACGACAGCCGCTGCTTGATACCGAGCTCCTGGAGTATGGATTCGATGGATATTTATTATTATTTATAAAATATTATAAATAATAATTACATCCACTGACATTCACCAAGCGCCATCTAGCTCCAAGTTAAGCGTGAAGCCTGTATTATGGGTACTAAACAACGGATAACCATACTTATATACTTTTTTTTTGTAAATAAATACATATTTTATATTGTAGTATATAATATAAAGCGTGCTGACCTCCGAGTCGTCGTCCAACAACTCTTCCTCGACCACCTCGGCCCTGTACTCCAGCAGTAAATCCCGCAGCGGCTTCGAGTCCAGCGGGCCGTTCACGAACTCGTGCTGGAGTAGCTCCACGGCGGTCGGACGTTTCTCTGGGTCCTGTGGAAGACGTAAATATAGAAAATAAAAACATATTTTTTATTTATTATAAGACAAACATTATATAATGTTTTGTAATTGCGTTGCCATTTTTTGCCATTTGCCTCCTTATTTGTTCCCCGATCATTACAACCTGGCCGTCTTCAAGGCAAGAGTGAATAGGCTGTTTCTAGGCAGGCATGATCCATCTTCGGCCACATCATCACTTACCATCAGGTGAGATGGCGGTCAAATGTCTGCCTATAAAGGATAAAAAAAAAAATAATTGCTGAATCAATAAATAATGTCTTACTTTAAATGGAAATTGTCGCCTTATGATATGACATACTTTTTTAAATTTAGTAATAAGTATATCTATTAAAATTCACAAAGCGTCAACTAGCTCCATACAGAGCATTAACATAGGCTCAGAAAAAATAACAAATACATATTACACAGTAGCTTTTGCCCGCGGCTTCGCTCGCATTAAATTCGGGATAACACGGTACTTTCATTTATCATAATACATAGGATTTCCCCTCCCTCCAACTTTAAAGGTTTCGGGGTCAATTTCAGAATTTTTATTAGTAAAAAAAATATGTTATAGTGAGTTAACCTTAAAAGATAGACATATGCTGTCGCGGACTTTTTTGTAGACCTTTAAAAGGAGAACAATACTCTCATACATGACTTTTGTGTAACTTTAACCGTTTACTCAGCGTACGCAGCGGAAGCTCCAAGTATGAAAAAATACCTCGATTTTGAAACATCCTTCATTGCTGCTCCGCTTCTATTACTCGTAGCGTGATGATATATAGCCTATAGCCTTCCTCGATAGATAAGCTATCTAACACTGAAAGAATTTTTCAAATCGAACCAGTAGTTCCTGAGATTAGCGCGTTCAAACAAACAAACAAACTCTTCAGCTTTATATATTATATTACACATAGAAACATCCATAATAATACAAACAGACATGTTCATGCACCCAAATGTTTGTACTGCCCGGAGATCGAACCCGGAACCCTTGGTGTAGTAACCGACGACTCAACCATTTCACAAAAAGCTACAATACTACACAGACAGGCATGTCAAACTTATAAAAGTCCATCGTTTTTGCGTCAGATATATATATATATGTAAATATAACCCTTGGTACTGCCCGAGGATAAAACCCACGGAACCCTTGGTGTAATAGTCGGCAGAAGAATTCTAGCAAAAAAAAACACTATGGCCAAACCAAGCTCATGCCCCTGGGTAGGGACGTTTAATGAGCTGATGATGATGATGATACAAACCTTAACAAGCGCCTTCGCTATGAAGTCATTGAACGCTTTACTCCACCGCGAGGGCTCGTCCAGGCTGGGCGGTTCGCTCTTCTGGATCTTGAGTAGCACCCGCATCGGGGTCATCTCGTGGTTGGGCGGCTCCATTTGGGCGAACTCGATCAGCGTGATGCCCAACGACCATATGTCCACCTGTGGACATTGACGAATATTTATGTGATAAATTCCGTGGTCTTAAACTGCTCAGCTATTTCAGTGTTTATGATATATTGTTACATTATGGAATTGTTTTTTAAAAAGGCTACACTGTTGAGTTTTCTTGGGTGTTTCTATCTCAACAGGCCAAACCGCTGAAGCGCTTTTTTCAAAGCATCAAAACTCATATTTTCAGTTTAGTATATTTTAATTTTTTTTTATTTTATTTTTGTATATTTTTTGACGTTCATAAGTGCTTTTTGTAAGCCTAATTTGAAATAAAAGGTTTTGACTTTGACTTTGTGGGGTTGGGCTGGTTACAGTTGCGGTGTACGATTGGGTAGGTAACTTAGATAATCAACTAACCAGTTGCACGATCTCACTCAAAAAGCGCCCGCGGCAAAATTCTGGCCATCGCATTAAATTTCGAGTTTAACGCGTTAGTGAAAGGGTACAAAATCAAAAAAGCACGAGCACACTACTGTCATTATGACAAGTGAAACTGAATGAATATTCTGTGCACCCGACGCGATGGTCAGAATTTTGTCGCAGACACTTTTTGAGTGAGATTGTGCATCTAGTTGTAGTTGTATTCAGTGGCGTGCACTCCATATATGCAAATTAGTGATGTAACGAATATTCGCATTCGCGAATATTCCCATGTTTTTCGATATTCGCATTCGTAAAAAACGAGGCGAATATTTTGCGAATGTTTTTAACAAACTAAAAGGAAATTATTATATAGATAGATGCATATGAATTAATAACACAATAGATAAGCAAGCTTTATATATTTTATTTAATCATATGTGAATTGACTGTTCCATAATATGAAAAACTTAACCTTTTTTATTTTTTAGAACCTAAAATCAAAACAAAACTTTTCGAATGAACTTTCTTTCTGTGACTAACTTCGTTCATTCAACCTGTATAGGTTCGGGCGCTCGGCTATGTTCGGTTTCAACATGGCCGGCACGAAATGTCAAAGCTGTAAAATATTTGACGCGCGCTTTATTTGAAATTTAACATTCGCATTCGCGAATATTGAAGATAAATATTCGCATTCGCGAATGTTAAAAATTCAATATTCGTTACATCACTAATGCAAATAAGCAGTGCATACCCTGTGCGTACAGACAACCCGGGAAATCGCCAACATATTAAATGATTCCCACTTATTCGCCCAATTTCCTCTACTGATTTGAAACCGTAGGCGATCTGCTGTCATCAACAGCACTTAATTTGCCAAAAATGAAAATTATTTATTGTTTTTGCGATAAGTGTCACTCACTTCGCATACCCTACTCATTATCCGCCTGTCATATTTAATTCGAACTAAGCTAAACATGTATTTATATAATTTCTTTGTGTAATTGCACACTTTGTCTGCCTGTCTCAGTATGCTTTTTTCCGTTTAGGACTGCTAGAAGAAATTCTATTCGGAATAAGTACTGGATGAGAAAAGCGGAGGACCGGGATATCTGGCGCAAAATGGGGGAGACCGATGTCCAGCAGTGGACTGCGATAGGTTGAATAGATTGATAGATAGAATAAGTACTGTACCTTTGTACTTTTTATTTTCACTATATATTGTTTTAACTATTTGTTTGTGTGCATTAACAATAAATAAATAAGATTTAGCGTGCTGGTCCCACCTTGAAGTCGTACGGGTGGTCGCGGAATGTCTCGCACAGCACCACCTCGGGCGCCATCCAGTACGGAGTGCCTATAAACGTGTCGTGCTTCTGCAACGTCGACTTGTTCTTCGCCGACACGCCAAAGTCCGCTGGAACACGCGCAAATATTATAAAATGTATAAAAACAAATATCCACTGACATTCACACAGCGCCATCTAGCCCCAAGTTAAGCCTGAAGCCTGTATTATGGGTACTAAATAAAGGATAAACATACTTATAGAAAGAAAGAAAAATATTTATTTGGCGCAATAAAATTGTAACATATTATTCCTTAATATTAAAAATAATTATAATGCTACCAAAATGGTGGCCACTCAGCTAATGCCAAGACAGTTTTGTCAAGGCGCTGTTTTGCAGTGGAACCAAAGAGAAAAAATAATAATAAGAAATGAAATAATAATGCTAACCAACCGCACATAACAATAATAACGAAATATGTAGTAAATGTGAATCTACACCATAACTTTAATACAAATACTATTAATTAAATACAAAATTGCATATATAATTCTAAGAATAAGAATACTTTATTTCGTTATCATAGGTAATAAAAAGATGTTACATTTAGTAAGAATCACTATGATCCACCAAGTAGGCATACGAATTTATGAAATATGATACATCATAGTTTACTTATTCCAATTGACATATTTTATTTTCAATTATTTATTTAGATATTGACTTCTCACAGCGCCATCTAGCCCCAAGTTAAGCCTGTATTATGGGTACTAAACAACGGATAAACATACTTATATACAATTTTTTTATGTAAACACATACATATTATACATAGAAAACACTCAGACCATTACAAACAGACATGTTCACACAAACGTTCGTATTGCCCGGAGATCGAACCCGGAACCCTTGGTGTTACAGTCGACGTCTCGAGCTTTATCGATAACTCACCCAGCTTCACCCCGCCCGTCATTGTGGCCAGCACGTTCCCCGCCTTCAGGTCCCTATGTATGACGCGACGCGAATGCAGAACCATTACAAACAGACATGTTCATGCACACAAACGTTCGTACTGCCCGGGCATCGAACCCGGAACCCTTGGTGTTACAGTCGACGTCTCGAACTTTATCGATAACTCACCCAGCTTCACCCCGCCCGTCATTGTGGCCAGCACGTTCCCC
The DNA here is from genome assembly GCA_019425675.1 of Leucinodes orbonalis. Lineage (NCBI taxonomy): Eukaryota > Metazoa > Arthropoda > Insecta > Lepidoptera > Crambidae > Leucinodes > Leucinodes orbonalis. The sequence continues at coordinate 240,095 of PQWD01003437.1, forward strand.
GCCTTCAGGTCCCTGTGTATGACGCGGCGCGAATGCAGAAACTGAAGTCCGCGACACATCTCGCGGCACACGTACGCGATCTGCCGCTCGCTGAGGCCCTTCTCCAGTTCCGACATCACCGAGTCGAGGGCGCCACCGTCGCAGTACTCGAGCAGCATCTGGACAGGTACAATGGTGTTGTCGCAGCCATCAGGGGGGTTACCACAATCTCTCCAGTATTGTTATAATGATACGTCAGTATTTTTGTACCAAAAAACACGAAGTAATATTCACTTCGGTGTTTCGGGATGAGGACACTGTATCTAGTGAAATAACCAGGTATAAGAGACCTAGCACCTGTCGTCCATACGTCCATGGCTAACAATGATATTCTGTATATATAAGAGCGTCGGTGGCTCAATGGTGTGGACTGTCGCCTTCCTACCGGGAGGGCTGAGGTTCAAATCCCGACACGGACCAATGTGTTTTCGAATTTTCGAAAAGATATGTACGCTATCCGACGCTCTTACGGTGAAGGAAAACATCGTGAGGAAACCTTCATGCACGCCTGCGAAGAGATTCGAAGGTTGTGTGTGAAGTCGTCCAACCCGCACTGGGCCCGCGTGCCCCTCGGTGGGGACGTTTATGATCTGATGATGATGAAACACCAACCTGGCGCCGTATTGAAAGTTAACCCTTTCGAAATAACTGATTCAACCAAGTGATTCGAATTTAGTTCTGCTTTTCTCCACTGCAGCGCTAGTAGTCATCAAAACAAATATGGCGTCAGCAGCGTAAACAATGAATGTTATGGTTACATTAACTCTTACTATTGTGCAATTATAAGTAAAATTAAAGTGCTATGTGGTCAAAATATTTTTATTAAACATGAAATTGCCAAATAAAAGTAACTATTTCACTAAACAAAGTTCAGCCATCTGGTTAAACGTTGCGTTCAACGACATGGCTAGTTGTTCTTCAGCCATTTAATTGAATACCGGCGTTTAACGAACTGCCTAGGCGTCTTATTAGATGGCTAATTTAACCAGATGGCTGCGACATTATCTTTTATTTTACTAGGTGGTAGACTCGGTACTGAGTCGTCTAGGTAGGTACCACCGCAGGGCCAGATATCGTCACGAAAAATACCAGTGTTTTGCACTTCGGTGTCTCGTGATGAGGCCATTGTAGCTAGTAAAATTACCAGGTATAAGAGACCTAGCATCTGTCGTTCCTACGTCCATGGCTAACAATGATATTCTGTATATATAAAAGTAGATACGCCATCCGTGCCTCAAGAGCGAACCGCCGAAGAGAGTACAATTTGTACTCTTTTGTTTAGGTAAATGTGTTCGAAATTCGAAATATGTGTGCTGTCACTGCATTCGGAACACTTTTTTCGATTGTTTTGTGAGCATATCACGAATCCATACTTTTTTACATCATTGATGGCTAATGACAAAAAAGTTCCATATTATTCAAACTGTAATGTACCCACCCAAAGTTTGTTATCAATGAAATACGCCTCGTGCAGCTCCACGACGTTGGGATGCCGGCACTCGGACAGTATGTCGATCTCCACGGTGAAGTCGGCGAGGTCGTCTTCGTTGTCGAGCACGCACATCTTGGCGGCGGCCAGTTGACCCGTCACCTTGTGCTGGGCTTTGTACACCTGGAAATAATTTATGTTTTCATTTGAACTGCTATTTCATCATCATTACAACCTAAAACGTCCACTACTGAACGAAGGTCTCCGCTAATGATTGCCACGCGGACCGATCCCTTGCAGTTGACATCCGTCTGCTACCCGCCACCTTAACCAGGTCATCAGTCCATCTGGTTGGGGGTCGGCTATTTATTATCATTTGAAACTTAAATAACAAGTGATCAGAAATCGGAATACGTAGTGATTTACAGTTGATAATCTCAAACGCTGACATAACTCTGATAATAAACTGTGTCAATTGATATTACATTATATTAATTAAAGTAAAATTATTGATATAGGTTCCAAGCATCTAATGAGAAGCAAGTGTAACAAAAATAGCTAACTTCAGTGTTTATGTTTTTAGGACTACGGAACCGTAGCCAAATGGCAAAAAACGGAACCCATCATGTCTGTTTGTTCCGGGTAATTTTTGAAACGGCCGATCGATCGGGATTTTTTGGCGGGTAGCTGATGTAATATGGAAAAATCTAGGTTACTTTTAATACAGAATTTTCTTTTTAAGAAGTATAAAGAAATATTTCACCGCGCGGCGGCCGCGCTTTGCGTGAGCTGCGCGCTTTTATGTTATACTAGCTATTGCCCGCGGCTTCGCTCGCATTAAATTCGGGATAACACGGTACTTTCATTTATCACTATACATAGGATTTCCCCTCCCTCCAACTTTAAAGGTTTCGGGGTCAATTTCAGAATTTTTATTAGCAAAAAATATGTTATAGTGAGCTAACCTTAAAAGATAGACATATGCCGCCTTATTCCAAAACGTGGACTAAATGTAGTACTGGGATTAAACTTGGTTTAAGCCATGGACTAAAAAAATCCTTATTACAAAATGAGGTTTAACGCTTAGGTTCGGACTATCTGTGGTGCTAAATTTAAACCCGTGTGACACCTAGTTTAACAGTGGACTAACTTTGTTTTGAGGTTATACTTAGATTTTTTGTAACATTGTATTTAGTTTACGATCATCAATTATGTCGATTTAATGGTTTTTAAGATTAAGGTATATAAGAGACCTCTCGGCGTATTGAATTTGAATTACGTGCAGCGCCATATTAAAGAATTACGAAACGTTTTGCCAAAACAATTGTTGATGTTTTACATGACCATTTCACCAAAGACTCCCATGAATGGCCTTTGATACCCAAATGGGCTCGCCATAAAGTAATTGAATACATGTCAGTTTATCTAGAAATTTAAATATTTGCTTAATTTTCATTAGATTCATGATGATGCAGCCGATATAGGTACATGGCGTGCTTTTATAGTACAACTGATCAGTAAGATATGGAAATAGTGGCAAAAAACGTGTCACTTTAAATGGACAGAAAGGAACTGAAAAAAAAACAAGAAAATACAACGGTATTGTATTTTTAAAAATGTAAATGGTGCAATTAACTGTGCTCATATCGGAGATGAAAATGTATGCTGATGGTAGTCTGATATTTAATAAAAGAAAAGGATATTACATGAGACTTGTTTATTTTTTCTCTTGCTGATACATCAATATTTATAAATAACAAAACATTTTTATTCCAACATTTTATTTAATAATCTTTTTTGTCACATTATAACATTTATAACAATACTATTTCTAATTAAAATTAAATCAATTTTAACATTTAACATCAGTTCCACTCCACTTCCACCATTTCAAGCTGCCTTTTCTTGAACTCATTACTGAAAAAAAATGTGATTTTAAAAACAATAGTGATATAAGTATGTAAAGTTGGTATGGGGCAAGAAAGTATGATTTTTTAAGAATGCTTGTCAAAGTTATTAGATAATTTCTATATACAGATAAACAATTGTATTGTTTGTTATCATTCTAATTTTGGGTCTCTCTGTACCCCTACTATAGTGTTACATAAAATATAAATTTCATCCCAAGTTTTTACTTTCATTTTATTGTGACTATTCACCTTGCTTTTTATATCCAGTTGATACTGGAATTAACTCATTTAAAATTCTTTAGTTCCTTCATAATGGCTAGTCTACAAACATATGTTTTGCTTTAGCCACCATGATAAGTGGAATCTACAATTAAAGATAATTTACGTTTATTACATGTTTCAAATCTGTTATATTAAATATGTTTGAATTCTATACTTTAATATTTAATACAAGATCCAATTCGAGTTTACTACATTATGTAAAAAAAATCAAGACTTGAGTCAATGTACATTTACTATTGTGAAATATATTGAACTTCAATTGCATTTAAATTATAAAGAAATCATATGTTTCACTACCTGATAGGTAAAAGCAATAAGTATATATAAAACTTACTTCATTGATATATTCTTCCACTCTTCAGTTTTTAATACAATTATGTAATTTTTTGTGATTGTTTATCAAAATTGCAGTGAAATGGAACTTTGCATCGCTTGTAGTTACACAATATTTTACTGCTTTTCTCAATGATGAAATATAGAGAATATCATTGCTTTTTCTTTAGACCTCGAATTCATTTACTTTTTTTCTGCTGTTTCCGACTTATTTTCACAATTTTAACCCACGACTTCTCATACAGAGTCACAAAATAGTAATACTTCGAGTCAGTACAACATTATTAACACAATATAACAATAATTCCTTTATTTATTTGCATGGTATTTTATAGGAACAATAGAGCTCTTTCTTGACAGTCAATTACTTTTCAAATTACGCGCTAACTACGCTTCGTGTCATAGGAATCAATAAAAATATATCATTATTTTAAACAAAACTATAACTTGTTTGACGGATTGGAACTTAAAAGAAGAAATATTGCTTTAAATTTGTTGTATTATTTTTAAATATTATTTATAGCCTCAAAAGTACAAAGTTGATTGCAACGTTAAGAGAAACGGAATGTCGTACTGAACGAAGTCATTATAAAAGAATGAACGAAAACTTAGAACAGGGACTATCTTTGGTTTACCTAGTCAATGATTGGTCTACGTTTTGTAATAAGATCACATTTTAAGCCTGGTATTAACTTTAATACCGTAACAATACAAGATCAGTTAGTCCAGGTTTAAACCAGTTCTAAATCACTTTTTTGTAATAAGGCCGATGCTGTCGCGGACTTTTTTGTAGACCTTTAAAAGGAGAACAATACTCTCATACATGACTTTTGTGTAACTTTAACCGTTTACGCAGCGTACGCAGCGGAAGCTCCAAGTATGAAAAAATACCCCCGATTTTGAAACATTTTTCATTACTGCTCCGCTTCTATTACTCGTAGCGTGATGATATATAGCTATAGCCTTCCTCGATAAATAAGCTATCTAACACTGAAAGAATTATTCAAATCGAACCAGTAGTTCCTGGGATTAGCGCGTTCAAACAAACAAACTCTTCAGCTTTATATATTAGTATAGATTTTGACTGACGCTAAGCTACAGCCTCGAGCGTCGCTATTGAGTGTGCGATGGAATTACACGAGTTAATTCCACCAGCCCCTTTTCCCCATCGGGATACAAGACGGGGGCGAGCGTTCCATCCTTACGTGGTTGACATTCCATATATCCACAGCAGGCGTATGGTGCCCGTTCCTAAAGGCACCGCAAAGGAATATAACTCTGCCTCCTCATGTGTTCCCCGATCATTACAACCTGGCCGTCTTCAAGGCAAGTGTGAATAGGCTGTTTCTAGTCAGGCATGATCCATCCTCGGCCGCATCAGCACTTACCATCAAGTGAGATGGCGGTCAAATGTCTGTGATAAAAAAATACTACGGAATAATATGTTATAACGCGGGTAACACCGCGGGGAACGGCTTGTTTATCTTACAATCCGCGGCCATACCTTGCCGAAGGCGCCGTCGCCGAGCTCGCCGATCATGTCCCATACTTCGGCCGGGTCGCAGTTGTCGCGGATGTTGTTGAACACCTTCTTCTTCTTGGCGTCATTGCCGCTGCCCAGGTGCAGCACCTGTCACAACCAGTAATTATCTATTTTGGACGGTTTACAAGACATTCACTTATAACAGTGACAATATACATGAGTAAGAGATACAAAAAAGTAGTGATGACTTAATAACAAACTGCCACGACAAGCACAGCTGTCATGGAAGCAGTTTTGCAAATCAAAGTTAACAGAATTTAATGTTATAATATACTTAAAAATACTAATTTATAGGTTACAATTACAGAAAGGATAAGCGAACGGAAATGGTCAAGATTGATGGAATTTCACGAGACGATTTAAATACCTCAGACATGGGTCTGAAACTGGCAGAATGCATAGACACTACAGACCCGATTCGGAATCGAGAATCAAACGTTGATCTTTACTAAAAAGAGTTAGAAAGGATGCCGCTGTACATTCGATTTGTTCTATTTAATGAATGAAGATATGGATAATTTTGAATTGAGCTAATATATGACGTTGTACGCTATTATTTGTCGCATACCTGTTTTCCTGGAACCAGATATATACTGGCTAAATGATGTATCAGTGTCTCTCTGGCAGTAACAATAAACCGGTTGTGTACTATAAAAGTTATCCTTTTATTCCCTTACACCCTCGAAGTTGGCCTACATTTACCCACCCTATAGGGGTTAATTAACCGCTTGTATCGATTGTAGCGCTATCTCTTTCTCTCTTTTAAGTAAATATCAACGCTTGAGTGTCGTTCTGAATACGGAGCTAAGTCTGAGGTCCCTACCGATGCTAGATATCGTCATATGAAGTATGAGGCTGAAATTGGGTCAACATTTCAAGAAAATAAACAGATGGCCAGGGATGAAAAGACTTGTGTGAAGTAACGTCAGATTTTACTGATCCTCGCTTTCCTAATCCAGTCTCTACCAGCGTACCTTTCGCAAGTTGTCCGTCAATCGGCTATTATAGGCTAAGAAGTCAACTTAATGAAAAATATCTTAAAAAATGTGTACATCTCCAGCGTCATCTTTTTAGAAGAGCAATAAACAAAGTCTAATCTGAAGCTCTTTTCTTCTTCTTAAAACATAAAGTTGCGATAGCCCAAGATCCTCAAGACTAATCAAGTCTTGCTACTTATTGACTTTGCACATAGATTTAGTATTAGCGCGCTTCGCTTACAAGATACACAAGCGTGGGAGTGAGAGGTCCTTAATCATTCTGAACGCCGAGAGAAAAAGAGACAGAGAAAATATAGAAATATTGTTTCGCGATAAGAGCCCAAAGCGGCCCGGTGTGTTGTCAGTGTCAGTGAAAATTGTAAATATTTATTGCTAATTATTCTATTAATATGGTAATATTACTTAATACAATTATGGTGTCGTGTACTGTACCTGGATGCAACGCTACTAGGCGAAATAATCCGAATTAATACACATTACTGGTAATACGATTATCATTGGAATTTACGAACCATTTTACCTAATTTCAGCTAGAAATGGCTTATAAATATAAGTTTTCAATATAATTTTTATTTCCATTTATATATTGAGTATATTAGTGCTTTTATTTAAATTCGCGAAAATAATGTATAAAATAGCAAATTGTTTGTTTACGCTAGTGCTTGACAAGCGGTGACTCATTACAATCGATATAAAAGCATACTATTGATAAATAAATTTCGTTTTTTCAGGTTTCACACAGTTGAGCATTGATGGAAAAATGAATGCGGAGCTTAAAATAGACCAGATTAAACTCTTATAATAGAAACTATGCTTATCTTAGATAAAACACGTAAATGAATGTAAATTAAGCAGGAAACGATACGAACACATCTCAAAAGTGTTATATTGAGAAGGATAAATAAAATAATATAAAAGTATTGAGTTAATTAATTTATCTGTATCTATACGATATTATAAAGCTGAAGAGTTTGTTTGTTTAAATTACTTATCTAGGAAATACTGGACCATATTAAGAAAAAATATTTCAGTTTTAGATTTCTTATTTATCGACAAAGAATATGGGTTGACAAAACAATAGTAGTGGAGCAGTAATAAAGAATGATTGAAATTTTTCTACATAGAGCTTTCCGCTGCGTGCGCTGTGAAAAACGTTAAAGTTCGCAAAAGAGTTCTAAAAAACGTGACAGCATGACAGAATGTCATATCATTTAAGGTTAGCTCACAATAACTTCTTAAAAATTATCTAAAATAATGCATTATTTGCGAAGGTGTTTTCATAAACATAGTATTAATCCCTATGCAAATAAATATGTTATTTCTCACGAGTATTTCATTTGAAACAAATTGCCTTCACAGCATTTAATTTAAATTAATATCTCAGTTCCTCCGAGCTCAGGGTATCGCAGATATTAGTCAAAGTAACTAAGTCACTGGCCACATCGGTCACCGTCGTTATAAGTTGTAAACAATTATAGGTTGCTGATGATTCAGATTCATCTGGATTAAAATACCCATGATTTTCTTGATTTCTGTACGAAAAGAGACGCCCGTTGATTTACATCATAATCGATAATAAGAACTTTTGGCTGGACAACACTATTTGGAACTTACACATAGACATTCACCAACACATATTTACTTCAATATTTTTGCATGCCTCTAAGCGCCTTTGTGTATCTTGTATATATATATCTATGACTTTGCATGTCTCTTTGACAGATCGCGATAGATTCCAACTTCCTTACGAAAAGAGAAGGGTTTTTGCTGTTATATACATGCTTAGCATTGGGTTAGCGATAGCCGACCTTTAAAGGTAGGTTTAATGAGAGAGTGCTGCAATTTCCATCCCTAAACAGCTCTTATGTCACACGCGAAAGAGTCGTGATAGTGTTGCCAGGTGTACCGATTTGGCGGGATGTCCCGATAAATTTAGGAAGAACATTAGATGTTTCATTATAATGAAACATCTAATTTTCTTGATGTGACGCTGATGACATTCCTTTTTTAATTTGACAGTGATGTAATTAGTGGAAGTTATTGTAGCTAAAGTATATATTTTATAAAAATTAATTTATATTTATTAAAATTATTAAATTTATATTAACTATTTATATTAATTTATTAATTGAATGTATTTATTTTTTATAAAAATATATATATTTACGCTAATAACTTCCACTAATAAATCACTGTCAAATTCAAAATGGAATGTCATCAGCGTCACATCACTTTTTTTGTTTTTTTTTTTGTCCGATCTGCACCTTAAATCCGAGTTTTTGGTCTCGTGTCCGGTTTGAAACAAATCGGACCTGGCTTACTAGTCGGGACTTGTATTCTAATCTGACGTCACCACAGCGCCATTGCGTAACATTTAAATATAATCTCACCTTCTTCAGATTATTAAGAACGACATGTTGAATTAGCCGGCTGGCGGCCGCTCATCCGTCGCTGGTCATCCTGATTCCCCGCTGCCGCGCATCTCTATAACAATAACAAATCAATATATACCTCACCATCATCAGCTCATTAAACGTTCCCACCGAGAGGCACGAGCCTACACGTATAGGGTGATTAGAAAGAAAGAAAGAAAGATTTATTTGGCACAAAATATAAAACAACAGATAACAGACAATCTTAAAGGCTAGTGCCAAACAGGACTTCACTCAGCAAGGCTACGCGGGCCTAATGCGGTGCGGCCGACGCGTAGGCACAACCTTTGAATCTCTTCGCAGGCGTGCCCATGTTTCCTCACGATGTTTTCCTTCACCGTAACAGCGTCGGATAAGTACACATAATTTCGAATCCGAAAACATTGGTACGTGGCGCGATTTGAACCTGTGCCATCCCATAAATGTGGAAGTGTGTCTGTTTGTTTGTCCATCTTTCACGGCAAAGCGGAGCAACGAATTGTCGTGATTTTTTAAGTGAAGATAGTCGAAGGGATGGAGAGTGATATAGGGTACTTTTATCATCTCTCTTAAAGCCCACTTAACTAAATTAGGGGGTTTGTATGGAGCATACGGCAATTTCCAAGATAGAAAATTGGTTTGCACAATAAACCAACTTATTGTTTATCTAAGCTAACAAAAGAAACGTGCAATTTTGCAGTGTACGTTAGCAAGCTAAGAATCGATGATAAAGATTTATATTTATATTGCCAACATTAGCGTATTCAAATTAAATTCTGTTCAGAGTTCTCTTCTGTGTTATAATAAACCAAGAAAGCCTATACATTTTTATTTCTATTAAGCCTGATAATCTATTTTTTTGTAATTATCCACCATTTCTTTTAACTGGACGAAACTGGTAGCTACCGGTAGAATCTGGAATTAGAACTTTGCCGGTAGCTATGGAACACAATTCGGTAGAATATGGGAAAAATATTCACCGGCAGAAAATCTGCTGGTTTGAATGTGGAAGTACCCATATGTACAATGTAAATACCAAACTTAGATAACAAAAAACTATTTAGATGCACAAATTACTCAAAATTATTCCATTCGTCAGTTGAGCAAAATTTTCATTCATAATCACGTCGATCGCTACAAGTCACGGTCGCCGCCGCATCGGCGCCGAAATAGCTAAAACACTAAGATTACACTCCACAAATCGACAACCGAGATCCGCCCCGCCGGCGGGGCCATCTCGCGTATCCCTGTAGTTCGCACAGTCCCTATTCGCGTAACCGGCATGTGCCAGCCGCTTTTCTCCCCAAACATATGTTAGGCTACCAAGCCCCCCCCGCAACGCCCTAAGCCGAGGTTCGAGTCCGTTCGGGGACGCCCTTAGGCTCGTTGTGTAAATACTAAGGCTGAGAGCCATCTGCGCTCGCCACTTGCCCGGTGAAGCTGTAAAGGCCATCTGCGGCCAACAGCAGTAGTCAGTTCGAAAAAAAAAAAAAAAAAACTACAAGTCAAGTCATAGTAGTATGCTCGTGCTTTGATTTTTACCCTTTTAATGTCACCTTAAGGTCAAAATTTTAATGAATAATTTAAGATGTGTCCACGTATGTTTCAAGCGGCTGGGATATTTTTCGTTCACTTATTTCTTCGTCATTGTGCATCTAATTAATTTATTTCTTCGTCTAAGATACCAATACATTCTCACAGTCCAATGATGTAAAAAGTATAGATTCGTGATATGCTCTCAACAAAACAATCGAAAAAAAGTGTTCTGAATGCAGCGACAGCACACATACACATAACTGTTAGACGGAAAGAAACGACAACGCTACCCATCCCTAATAAATTGAAGAGTGTCACGTCACTGATATCTCTCTTGAAATTAGTCAGTATATTGTAATACTGAGATTCAATTATTAATAAATGTTATTAAAACTTAAAGAATCATTTATAGAATTCAGAAGTGTGATTCGAACCCACGCCCACAAAATTTCGAATGAGCGTACATTTACCTAAACAAAGAGCCTACAACTGTATTCTCTTTGGCGGTTCGTTTTTGAGGCACAGGTGGCGTCTACCTTTATTATATACAGAACATCATTGTCACAGTCATTCAAACATCCTCATATCAACTGCCCGCATAATTTCAAAAAGTTTGTACAACCTTCCTCGTGTCCTTGTTACGTAAGAAATATCTTGACAAGACTTGTGGTATGCGAAAAATGCGTTCTATGTCTCGCGCATAAGAACGTCAGAGATATATGTGACAAGACTAAGGTGTGGCTACTTGCTAATACTTTGAAATATTTGTTCGCACGTTGATAAAACATTGTCAATTAACCAAGGCGATATGTTGCCTCTGTGTATTGTGCGATCAGTGTTGGTTTAGATTTAGTTTCGAAAGTTTCATAAGTTCGAATCGAGCGGGGAGAACACATAATGAAAGTCACTTTGTGCGGTTTCCCAGTTTGCTTATTGATAGCAGGCTAAATCAATGGGTGTTTCGTCAGTTGACCCCGGAACCTAAATACTCCGCGGTGTCAACTGCACTAGACTCTGAATTGTCCGATAGGTGTCAATCGGTGATCATTTTTTCCAAATCGTCACTTGACACCCCTGTTTTATTAAACCAGTGATATTTATTCATTTGCCACTACGATAGTAACCTGTAGATAAACACTAAACTAAAACAAAAAGTGTCCGCGGCAAGTCTGCCCATCGCGTCAGTTGGGCAGAATTTTCATTCGTAATCACGTCGCTCGCTAAATGTCATAGGAGTGTGCTCGTGCTTTTGATTTGTTACTCTTTTCTATCATGCGAAGGTCAAAATTTAATGAATAATTTTACGTTCTAAATAATATTTAACTACACGTATGTGTCATGGGAGCTCGAACATTTTTTAATTGACGTTTCTTCGTGATTGTACATCTAGTTATTTTATTGTTAATCTAAGTGGTGACAGGCCTAACAGCCAAAAATGCTTTTGAAGAGACTCGAGGTTTCATTTTGGTGTCACCATCCGATAACCAACCATTGCCATAGTCGCTTGACATGCACAACTCTCAACCGAACGTGTTAACCTCCACATCGAGCCCTTACCATTTCATCGAGCAACATAAAACTGCACGTGAAAATATATTTAGAATCGCGTAGGCGAAATATACGAAGTACTACGTTAATAGACAATCATCATTTATTTACCCCGATGATCTTTATAATACATGACGCCATACACTATTATAGTTCCTAAATCATTTTGCAAACAAAACGAGCGATAACACATTTTTAATTAAGTATCATTTTTCTTTCTTACGGTAAAGGAAAACATCGTGAGGAAACCTGCGCACGCCTGCGAAGAGATCAAAGGTTGTGCGTGCGCGTCGGCCGCGCCCTCACTGGACCTGCGTGGACGAATAAAACTGTACACCCGCCACGCGTACGATTGTGTACCTCGGTGGGGGCGTTTAATGAGCTTATAAACAGACGAAGATCGAGTCATACCCTGATGATTCCCTAAGCACATATTTTCCCTTAATTTTGTATGTGCGCGTATGACACATACACTATTATCGTCTACATTTCCGTTCACGCATTGATATGAAACTAAAAATAATTAATTTCATTTCAATTACAAATTAAATATGTATATAAAATTACTTTGTAATGCACAACTCATCTGCTTGTAATGGTTGAGACGTCGGCATTACTCTGTTTTTTATATTACTCTGTTTGCCTATAATTGTTTATGCATAGTTATTTAACTTGTGTGTTGTTTTTACTTTTTAAAGTGTGATTGTACATAACGTTGGCAATCCTGATAAAGAATAAATAAATAAAATAAATTACACCATGGGTTCGATCCCTCGAGCAGTACGAACATTTGTGTGCATGAACATTGTATTGGTTTCGAAAAGACATTGGTTCGTGGCGGTGTGTCAACCTGCACCCTCCAGATCGGAAGGCAACATAAATAATAAGCCACCAACGCTCACGATTTCATTCGACGTAATGATAAAATCACAAGTATTTTAGGCTTATCTACACTCATATTATAAAAGGAACGATTTGAATTTGGTGTGTACATTTGTAATGAATAAACTCAGAAACTGCTGTGCCGATTCGAAACTTCTTTCGCCATTGAAAGCTACATTCATCCTGAATAACATTTATATTTATTACTAGAAAGATTAAGATCCTTACTTAAAAGTAACGAACCCAAGTGTGGAAACTGCCCTACATTTTAAGGCGGAACATAGTTTGCCGGGGCATTTAGTCACGGTAAAGTAGCTGAGACAGGGCCTTTTTGACCACAAACATTTTTTTTATTTTATTTTTTTAGGTACTTAATGATTTGCTTTTTCTTTCTTTTTTTCGCATTGTTGTTTTTATTGATGTTTTCTTTGTTTTTATTTTTGTGTATCGTTTTTATTTTTTGTGTAATGTATTTTCTTTCTATTTTATATTTTACGGCATTGCATTCACTTCGATAAGTGCCTATATTCTAGAACGAGCCTTAAGCATTGATCGTTCGTTAATAGAGTTAGAAAAGGATGCCGCAATTTTTATCGTATATAGCTAACTCAATTTGAGGCGGAGGACCGGGATGTCTGGCGCAAAATGGGGGAGACCTATGTCAGCAGTGGACTGCAATAGGTTGAAGAGAGAGCTAACTCAATTTAAGTACATTTCTCGATTTTCGTTCTAGAATACGGAGCTAAGATTAACTTGAAGCTTTAAACAATAGGTGACGTACGCACATCCATGACGTCACACACCAGGATGACCAAGAAACATGTGATATGGGGAAACATTTGAATTTCGCGATTCGATCTCATCCTTCATTAGTCATGGTGACATCACCGCCGACAAAAGCGCCGAGAGACGAACGACAGCGTCTGATAACGGTTCACGAATACGTTAATGTTATATTTAAGTTATCTTCAACCTGTTGCAGTCCACAACTGGATATAGTATTTTTTTGTGTTATAAAGTGAACAGCATGGTCATGACGCTCACCTGATGGTAAGTGATACGCCTGATCATGACAGAGCCGCATTGAAGGAGACCAACAACTGATACACAGTTATTATTCTCCATCAATGCTGCACTGCGCCAACAGACGACAGATAGTCTCTTATAGACGGTAATTTCACTAGCTACAGTGCCCTCATTCCGAAACACAAAAGTACATAGCAATCTCATTTGACGGAAGTTATCTGGTACTGCGGTGGTTCCTGCCTAGACGACTCAGTATCGAGTCTACCCCATGTTGCATCACATGTCTTCCGTTTTCGTCATCCAGCCTCCATCCACCACCGAACTTGGCTTGATAATATTACCTCAGATTTTAACTTCCATATTAAATATATTTTTGAATTATTGTACGAAACCCTTCGTTAGTAGAAGAGTGGACAGCTTTCTTTTTCACTTCCTTTTAACCCTTTACCCGCCGGATTTCCAGACCATAGAAAATTTATTTTGTATCTTTAATAAATATACCAACTGTTAGCAGTTACAGGATAAATATAGCCATAAACAAACAATTTTTCTGAGTCTATTTTCCTTCATTATATAACTATAAAAATATTATTCTACGTCCCGCACCGTCATCCTTTAGCCAACAGACCACTCAATTGACTCTCTCACATTGTCTGACATCTAATTGGTCTTCACAGATTAATTCAAACCCATACAACTGCGCTCTTACTACAAACGAGTAAGGATCAAATTGGCTTGGCAAGTTCATTTATTGGATAGGATTAGTTAGGTGCAGAGGTCTTTAGTAAGTAAGTTCGTTTAGATCTAATAATCCTATTTAGTTTGTACTAAATAAATAAATAAATAAAGCTCACGCCTTGTCCCAGAGGGTAGGCAGAGATGATGGAACGCCACTTTGCGCGCTCCTGACACACTTCCCTAGCTTTATTCACATCCATCAATCTTTTCATACAAGCTCTTTTTATTTTTATTTATTTATGGGTGCACAAAACAGCGTTATAACACAATTTACATTTTCATATACATAGTTACATAACCAGTTGTAATACCAGGGGCATGTGCACACAGCATGCACGAGGGCACAGGACCAAGAAATCTAACTTAATTACGTGAAAAAATTATTCCTTTTGCTTGGTACCCCAACCTTATTAAACCTTGATTGATTTAAAAGTATTTGATAAACAGACTATATCGTCCGTTCAGGGTACAGGCCTACCAGTCACTCTTCAGAGGTAACCATCTTATGAAAAATATCGTAGATAAGAAAGAAATAATTAGGAGCGGTCCCCCAACGCGAGGTTTTTTTTAGAATTATTAATAGATTCTTAGGTACTTTAACATTAAGTTTTTTTATTATTTTTTACTTTTTAAAGGGAAATTACTTAAGTTTCTTGTGTCGGGGGTTTTTTAAATTTTTAATTTAATTTATTTCATACTTTTATAGATAGGTTAGGTTAAGTTAGATTTAGTATATAGACAGACACGTCAAACTTATAACACCCCTTTTTACTTACTTACTATTGCAATGTACGAATCATTTCCTTTCATTTGATACCCCACTCGGCATATTTGTAAACAATCGGTTTTTCATTCCCACTTTCATCCCCTATATCTTATAAACGGCTGAACCGATTTTAATTAAACTTAGCTATTGTAATGTACGAATCATTTCCTTTCATTTGATACCCACTCGGGCACATTTGTAAACAATCGGTTTTCATTCACACTTTCAACCCTATATCTTATAAAACGGCTGAACCGATTTTAATTAAACTTAGCTATTGTAATGTACGAATCATTTCCTTTCATTTGATACCCCATTCGGGCATATTTGCAAACAATCGGTTTTTCATTCCCACTTTCATCCCCTATATCTTATAAACGGCTTAACCGATTTTAATAAAACAAAGCTAAGAACACGCTCGATTAAATGACCTTTCAAATAAAAAAAAACTAAATCAAATACGGTCCACTCGTTCGGGAGTTATGGTGCCACAGACAGACACACAGACACACAAACACGTCAAACTTATAACACCCCTCTTTTTGCGTCGGGGGTTAAAACGGCAAGGGAAACAACACGCGTAATGCCAATATAAGGAATGTTACACACGATCGAAGTCAAACTGTTGGAATGCACCGTGCAGTGCGACCGACTAAGCAGATGCTAACTGTCAACGTCGGGACAGTCAGAGTCAAAAGTGATACTTGAAATAGACCTTGAATTAATTAGGACCGGTAACTTTAGTGATATAATGACAAAATGATAAATCGATATAAGCTATAGATTTTATGAACATGGAAGATAATATGTAAATTAATAAATAAATTTTGTTTAAGACATCTATTTTGTTTTCTTTTGAGTTTCGCCATCTACTACTACTATGATGAGTTTCTTATCAAATAAATAAAATCACATAGCCTTAAACTTTTGAAGGTAATGTGACTATTATTAATAGATATCATAAAACACTTATGTGCGCGTCAGTAGCCGCGCCTCCCTGCGCACGGTGACACGCTTTCGTGCTAACCTGTACACTTGTCGCGACTAGCTAGCCACCTCATTTCTTTTATCCCATTCCAAATGATTAGATTGAAAGAAAATGTTTTTTAAGAACCTCGTTATTTAACAGAATCGGTGGCACATTGGTGTGGACTGTTGCCTTCCGATTTGGAGGGCGCAGGTTAAAATCTCGCCACGTAGTGCTTTCGATTTTCTAATTTAGAAGTACGTTATCCGACGCTCTTGCGATGAAGGAAAACATCGTGATTCGTGAGGAAACCTACGCACGCCTGCGAGGAAATTCAAAGATTGTGCGTCAAAGTCAATCAATCCGCACTGGTCGCGCGTGGACGACTAAAGCCTATACACCCGCACGGATAGGCATGTGCCCTTTGGTGGGACGTATAATGAACTGATCTGATGGTGATGATGTTTTTAAGTCGACAAAACATCTCAATGCTGCCTCAATGTGATAAGTTTTTCAGTAAGCCTCATCAAACTTAACCTGACTGAAGCAAGATAAAGTCGTCTCCGCAGATCAATAACACCTTCTTTCTAAAGCCTTATATATCCATACAAATGGCTAAAAAAATTATACTTTGAACACAGGACCGATAACATCCATGACCTTATTCTATGGGTACACTGGAGTTACTTTTACATATACATTGCAGTGGTCATTGTTGCCAATTGAATATTATTTATAACGGGCGTCGCAACTAACACGTAATACTAATTGATTTAACACTTTTAACTGGAATAGAGAGGTACCAGCGATACTTTTCACATGCTTATAGCAAAAGTGAGCTAATTTATGAATTTAAACTTTACTGTAGAACAACAGAATGTTTAAAAAAAAACGCTTTTTCGGGCGAACTTTTATTTGTTGTGTTTTTTTAATGATAGAAGTGTAAAGGACGTCGGAACGTGACCTGATGGTAAGATATACTCCTAACAATGACAGACGCATTGAAGGAGACCAACAACTGACATACAGTTAATATCCTCCATCAATGAATGCCGCACTGCGCCGTCACCCGAGAGAACAGACGTTAGTCTCTTATACCCAGTAATTTCTCTAGCTACAGTGCCCTCATCTCGAATCACAGACTGCTGTGAAATCGGGATGATATCTGGCACTGCGTGGTACCTATCTAGACTCAGTACGAGTCTACCATCCGATGGCTTTGACAGTTTCACCCGGCAAATGGGAAGGTAGATGGCTCTCAGCCTTAACTTACACGCACTGGACACGTATATAATAACGTTCTATGGCCCTTATAGTCTGTCCCTACAGTGACACGTTATACACTAAAGATGTGTGATTTTACTTAGAAGTCATCAAGTGCCTACATATATGTATGGCACTGGATGACTTCAAAGTAAATAGAGGCGATCATGTGGTGTACTGGTCGAGACGTCGGCTATTACACCAAGGTATATACAATTGTGTGCTTGTCTGTTTGTAATGGTCTGGTTATTTCTATGCATAATATGTATGTTTATTTACAAAAATAAATATTTAAGTATGTTTATCAGTTGTTTTAGTACTCTCACTACAAGATCCTCGCTTAATATGGGGCTAGATGCGCTGTATGAATGTCAGGATATTTATATTATTTTTATATAATCTTCATTGCAGATAATAGTTTCCTAAGTTTAGAACTGCTGTAGGCTGTCTAAATCGACACATTACATAATTGAAAAAATAAAAACACTGCATACTATTCTACTTCATTCCCATACTTACATACAAGATTATTTTTTTCCTCAGAAAGATAAATTCTCATATCAAAGATATGTTAGATATCTACGTCACTAAGCGCCATAACGCACGTAATCTTTAAGGAATTCACAAGTTGATATCACTTCAACATAGCAAATAGCCATTATGTACCCAGCTATGCCATAAGTGTTCAAATGATGCTTCAAATGCCTTCACCTATCTATCTATTCAACCTATCGCAATCCATTGCTGGACATCGGTC
>PQWD01003438.1:6023-24464 GCA_019425675.1 Leucinodes orbonalis
AGAATCGTTATATCTCAGAAACGGTGGCTCGTAAGAAAAAAAGTATTGATACATTTTTTATAGATAATTTTATGATCTACAATTTTTGTCTGAGGTACTTTTATGATAAAACTTACCGTTTTGCTGAAAATCGCGAAAAACTCATTTTTTTTACCTTTGACCTTGAATTAATTTTTTTCCTTACAGGGGAATGATGGGGAACTTCTAGACATTGTTTGTAATTATGTTTTGAACAACTTCACAGAAATTCAGCTTGTTGGGACTTTATGTAACTTCGAATGTCTAAATTGACCGGACTATACATTTTATATATGCTAATTACGTGCATATTTTAAATTATATGTATTTTTATACCGACAGGATAATGGTGTGCATGTTTTGCGACGACCCCGTATTCGCCAGAGCGGGTGCTGAGTCCGCTGCTCCTCCATAAGGCGTGCTTCCTGACTGGCGATCGGTCGATTGTCATTGAAACATTCCTTGGTGATTCCAAAAGGAAGGTTGAGGTAAGTTTTTACTTTCACTGCAACATAAAAACGAGAATTCCTTACAATAAATAGCACACAGTTAATAAGGTTCAATGATAAACCTGAGGCTCAATTTTGCTAATTTCAAAATGTGCTAATACGATCGTTATGAATGAACAGAACATTAGTAAAATTTTGCACACCGTAGGTCTGTTTTTAGTAGATTGGTAAGACCACTAGACAATTCATTCTACTATAATTACCAATTGAATTAATTTATTTTCATTAAAAATACTGTAAAAACCGTTAACGTTAAAAGTTGTGCCGGAATACGAAAATAGTTGGATTGTAAAATGTCGTAATATGAGCCCTGCTCAGAAGAGGAATTTTAGAAGCGTGTGAAATACTATTGACCAATCGGCATACATTATGGATGGTGCGTCTTCTTCCTATGATGGGATTGGTCGGTCGACGTGTTTGTTAGCCGCGCAAGAGAACTAAAAGATTCCTTTTTGTTTGTCACAGGTGATAATATCTAGTTTTCACGGTGCAACACAATTCAGAGAGGAGTTGATACATGGGTTTATTCTGATCTATTCAGCGAAGAGGAAAGCCAGTTTAGCAACTTTGAAGTAAGTTATTAATTTACTTACGTAAGCACTTTTCAAAACTATGTTAGCGTCACCTATTACATTTTGGTTAATATCTTATGACATATGCTAGATAAGTGATTGAGCTTGTTGCTAACTATTTAATAGTTAAGGGTGGCCCAAGTACTGCAATGGAAATTTATAGTTGTTACGAATCGTAGGCCGACCCTCAACCGGATGGACGGATGACCTGGTTAAGGTAGCGGGGAGCAGATGGATGTCAACTGCTAAGGGTCGGTCCGCGTGGAAATCATTAGGGGAGGCCTTCGTTCAGTAGTGGACATATTAGGCAGTAATGATGATGATGATGGTGCCACCATCGCTTCTGTAGTGCATCGGGATGTTCGCCACGCGCATGTGAATTTCCACGCCACAATGCGCAGGATGCGGGGAGCCTCGAACAGCATTCTGGCTCTTATTGCTCAGAAGCCTGATGGTGATTTTTTAAGGCACTGGGTACATGTTCACGTACCATAATACGCACTTTTTTACACAGACTGAATTATTATTTCCAATAAAACATACATTGTATGATTATCCGTTTTCTACTTAGCCTGTAATATGGATATATTACACGCTAAACTAAGTATCTGGTTTGGTACTAGATGGCGATGTGTATCTGACGATATTAATTCAAGAAAATATACTTACAACACTTCATTGTAACCAACAGTGCGTTCTCAATGAACATACCGAATCTGCCGATCCAAATGGTGGCAGTGACCGATGGGGGTGGTTCGGCCGCTACGGCCTTCTTCGGCACGGACCTCGGTCACGCGCTTATAACTGAGGGGAACGCGACCGCTGACCGTTTGGGCGCGCATTTCACTACTTATACGTCGAGTGCGGAGAATAAATGTAAGTGGTATTGTTTAAATTAGAGCACAGCTGCAGTTCAGTTGTAACTAAAAAATGTATAGTGAATTTCATAAATATTCATGAAGTCCAACAGGCGGCATTATCGCACAAGGTATCTTACAGGTAATCTTAGGATTAAGAAAAAGTAAACAGGTTTAAAAGAGATTATCTTCTTCTTATCGAGTCGATGTGTATTCACAAGTTAAATATGATAACGCGACCAATATTGGACCACTTTGATCGCACTTTCATTTGCCATCCAGAGGACCCGGAAACCACACGAAGATGGACATTTCCGGCAATTCTGTAGGTGTTCCATTGTCTGAGGGGCACCATAGTCCCACAGACTGCTTTTGGAATACCGGAATACCGGATCTTACCGGATTCTCACGGCGCCGGTCTTTCAAAGAGGCATTTAGGTGCAATTAAGCAATACAAAATATAACATGCATATTTAAATACATATATATCCGATAGTAGGTCCCTATCTACCCACGAGATGATGATAAGCATTCGTTACTACGAATGGTGGTAATAGAAGAACAGAAATAAGAGTTACTTTCAGAATCTGTTCATATCAGTATTATTGTAATGAGGAATATATTTCTACCAGTTTGCCAATTAACCGCCGGAAACAGATATCCAATAAATAGAACAGATTCCTATTTGAATTCAGTCAACATCCTGATACGGTTTATACTGTCTGATAGCACAGGTCTTGAGGACTTTGAATGAGACTCCAGATGTAATAAAATGATGGATTTACTCGTTAGTAAAATTACAGATGTAAAAATTATGTTACACTTCCAGAGCTCAGTACGCAAATAATTGTTTAAAATGATGTTCATGTAACCGCTTCGCGCTGCTTGCTATGTCGATTCGTCGAGCGTTTCAAACAGCCTGAACACTAAAATCATTTCGGTTAAATTATCTCTACGACGAGCCTCTATCTTTCACAGCGGCATTCTACACGCCATTTTTCAAGGAGGTGTGGGAACGCAAGGGCGAGATCGAGCGCGCGTTCCGAATGGAACAGCCTAAAGTGCCGCACAACTTGCCCGACGTGGCGGCGGCAAGACCAGCTCCTCCGCCCAGGAACCATTCATATAAGTAAGTTAACTCGCTGTAGGCAATGATGTGAAAAGCATAGATTCGTGATATGTTCACAAAACAACTGAAAAAAGTGATCCAAATGCAGCGACAGCACACATACTTCGAATGAGCGTACATTTACCTAAACAAAGAGCCTATAACTGTATTCTCTTTGGCGATTCGTTTTTGAGGCACGGGTGGCGAATATACCTTGATATATATTGAATAACATTTGCTGTAGGTACATGTGAGAAGCGATTGAAGAGAGATTATAGGGCGTCGGTGGCTCTTTGGTGTGAACTGTTGCTTTCCGATTTAGAGGACGCACGATATAATCCCACCACGTAACAATGTGATACTCTTTCGGTCTTTCTTTCTTCTTTCGGATATCATCGTGAGTAAACCTGCGCACGCTTGTAAAGAGATTTCCAAGGTTATGCGTGAAGTCTGACTGACTTCACGCATAACCTTGGAAATCAGCACTGGGTCCGATTGGATGGCTATAAAAAGGCCTATACGCTTAACGGGTAGGTTCGTGCCCCTAGGGGGATAATTGCCTGTTTAATGGATGATGATGATGATTGAAGGAAGAAAGACAAAAAGCAGGAAACAATTTATTATTTTTGCACATCCAATCAACCCTCTTGGCAGTTGGTGTCATACATCACTTTGGACACTGGGATATACATGTGCATAACAAAAAATGTATACACTTTATCAATACACAAACAAACACTTTGCCCGTATTCTAGTACGAGACTCAACGTTGATACTAACTAAAATTGAGTTAGAAAGAGATGGTGCAGTTTATCGTATAGAGCGCTATCCCTTTTCACTCTACTTAAGTGAAGATCAACTCTTGAGTCTCGTTCTAGTATACGGCCCTTGTGTTAATAGTTATTGATGATGATTGTGATCTTATAGAATGGAACACAAGCTGACCAATTCCCTGGACCTGCTCATCGGGCCCGACTCGCGCGCTGACATCGACTCAGAATACAGCGACACGATTAACAATAAAAATAGAGGCTTTTTGAAAGGTAATATTTATGTTTATTTATAAATAACGTAGGTACGACTTGCGAAAGGTCCAGTGGTGGAGGCTGGATAAGATCAGCGAAGGACCGTAATATCGGGTACAGAATGGGGGAACCATGTCCAGCAAGGGACTGCAATACGTGGGAGTGAAGGAAAGAGCGAGAGACAGACATAAAAATACTCGAGGTATGCGATCAGAACACACGATCTTTGATTGTTCAGGTGATAGTTCTGACTATTACTACGCGATGAAGTATAGTATATTTTTAAGCTTTCGTTAAAGAGTTTTAAGTTCACGTTAAAGTGTTTTAAGGTCAACCTAAAAGTGTTTTAAGTTCAACTTATACTTAAACTTAAAGCGCAACTTATACCGAAACTTAGCATTTCAAATAAAATATAATTATAATTAATTTTAGTGGACAATTTATTAATTCCTAATGATGCCATATTGTGTGATATCGTGTTGTATAGATGTTTTCTACAGGTTTCAGTGTATACCACACCGAGTACACCGCCGGAGCCAGCGCCGCCAGATCACAGGATGCATGATTTATCACGTAAGATTCGTTTTTTTAGGACCTATATTTATCTCTCTACGCGATATGCGATGCTAAAAGTCGTTGATTCGTTTCCTAGGGGCAAACATTAATGTAGGCTTACATCTATTTTTAATATATTGAACATAATAATGTGTAAAAGGTAGAAATAATAGCCTGTGATATGCCGGATAATCTAAACAATACAACGCATTGTGTGCTGTGGCCACAACAATGGGGTAAAACGACACACAATATATTTTCTATGTTGTCAAAACCTGGCTATTAATGTGCAAGTAATAAAAAAATACAGTTCAAGTGTTTTAAGCTAACTTTAAATATGTTTAAATTTAAATACTAAGTTTATAATAAAGACTGATGATCCTCGTAATATACTGTGAAAATAATAATGAACATAAAATAAAATAATATTTACGCAAACGCAGCGGACCTCAACTGTTCGGAAGATTCGCTGAGCACCCACGAGTCAGGTGATTGCATGACTAGTGAATACGTTTATTAATGGGAGTTGGCAGAGCTGGATTTACCTTTATAGGGACCACGCAAGTCTCTTGGCTTTTAATATTATCAATCTCGTTGTACTGGATCCAAGTAAATGACTTCAAATGCCGTTTACTATGGTAAATCCGGTCTGTATGAGGGTCAACTCCGTGTGTCACATCGTATAGGTATTTTATTTACGTTTTATTTGGTGGCCAGTCTTTTTATTTATTTAAAATTGAACTTAAATATTGCCTACTTTACTTTACTTTACATGCACGATATGGTTTATTATTAGTGAATTCTGAGGTATTTGAGTATTTGCAATTTGCATGAGTTTATATGTATGTGTAGATAGATATTTTGTTATAATTATTGTTTTTATTTCGGTAGAGGAACACTAGATTTTAAGTCGCATGGTCACGTCTAGCCATCTGATGTATCCAAGTTTATTCACGAAAGGTCTATCAAGTCTTCTCCATTTTAAGATTTATGTACGGAATCAATTAAATTGTTTTACAGTAAACAGATGGTTTCGTTAAGGCATTTCAGTGTCTATAGGATTATTCATATTATGTACATATTACTGGTATAAATGCAACTTGTAATGAGTTTGTAAAGAAATGCACCCACATAAAAATGTTTCATTGTTATTTATTTGGGAGTGACGTCACGCGAGTTAAAGTATACGCACGTATTTTTACTTCCTCCGCAGAACTAAAATAAAAAGTATAGAATAGAGTGACCAAACGGAACCTTTGCTGTTATCAAAATAAGTGACAACAAATAGTGAATATTCTGGTGAAATCAAATGCGCAAACGGAACATAGAAATAACGTAAATAGTGGTATTTAGTTACAAACAGTTTTGACTATCGCCAAATAATAATATAAGTGTACGGTAGACGAAATTCGTTGCGGTCAAGAACTGACCGTCACAAAATTTAAACATTACTGACCCTTTTACTAAGTAGTTGTATTTCGTCGTAGGCTTCAAAATACCCCCAGCTCCGTCAGATACTCTCCTGAAATTACATCGCAACAGGTCGACGGTTCAATACCAAGCTGATTGATTTTTTTTTTTTTTTTTTTTTTTTTTTATAATTTCGGACTTTCTGACGAAGAGCTTGTGGTAAAGGTGGCTATATTTTAAAACTACAATAATCAAAATGCCCAATATACAAAGATCACCAGTAACGGATCTGAATCCCGTCGAGAAATGTCCACCGAAGAACCGTGATGATGTTGCGAAAGAGCAAGGAGGTAGGAGACAGAAACGCAAGATGCAGACTTCTCCACCTAGTGCTTCTAGCGCCGATGCTACCGGAAACCAACTCGTCACTGAAAGCATATTAGAGCTACGCCAGGAATTCGCCGACTGCATCAAAGAGATGCGAGAGTTTCGAGAAGAGATGGCTCAGCTACGAGAGTCCTTCTCGTTGGTGGCGGCTCGTCTGGACAGTGTGGAGCAACGAGTACTGGAGCAGCGTCAGCCGACAATTGATACGCACAGAACCGAGGAGCTGGAGCAATCTATAAAAGAGTTGAAGTTGCAGATCAACGATCGGGACCAAGAAGCTTTGCTTACGGATCTCGAAATCGGGCACTTGCCAGAGGCGAACGGGGAAAACCCGATGCACACAGTGACCGTCCTGGCTGGTCGTCTGGGCGTGCAGCTGGAGGAGCGTGACGTAGTGTTCGCAGAGCGCGTGGGTGCGCCGCCGGGCGAGAGCGGCGCGCGCGGCGACTGGTGGTGCGGCTGGCGCGGCGCGGCCTGCGCGACGACCTGCTGCGCGCCGCGCGCGTGCGCCGCACGCTCACTGGCGCCGACGGCACCCGCATCTACCTCAACGAGCGACTGACGCGACATAATCGCCAGCTGTTTCACCGTGCTCGCGAGGAATGCCGTTCGAAGCGTTGGCGCTACGCCTGGACCAGGCGCGGTCGTATTTTCGTCCGACAGGAGGATGGAAAACCTGTTTACCAAATACGCGCAGCCGACGATGTTGCCCGTATTTTTGGACCCACTATTGTCAGCTGACTCCCGATGAACAGACTTTTCTTCGGACCAGAGATGCTGCAGAAGGACAAACACAGTAAAACTATAATGGTGGTTCAATTCGTTTTATTGTTAAATGCACGTCATTATAACAGTAACAGTAAATATATTATTATTTAAGTTTTTGAACACTATAGCAAAAACAAATATAACATTTCTCATTATGTATAACTATTTACAACTTCATCTTATTTACTTTGTAAGGTTTAGTCCGTCTTATATTATAATTATCCAAATTTTTAACAACTGCATAACTATAATTAAATTTTTGTATGTGTTCCCATTATGCTTCCCTAAATTTAATTGCATTAAATTCTTATACAAATCTTGTCCAAATGGCAATCCATCATATGTCATACATCCTCCTCTCCTTTAGAAAAATGATTGGAATCATGAACTTTAGGGTTGGACTTTTTAACGCAGGATCTTTGAATACAAAGCATGATGAGTTTATAGTGGCCATGGAGAGGGTATCCCCAGATATCTTGGCAATTAATGAGACCTGGCTAAGGAAGGGGGAGGATGAAAAGGCACCCAAATTGCCAGGGTACCGACTACAGCATAATCCAAGACCAGAGTGCATCAAGAGGGGGAGGGGAGGTGGAGTTGGGTTTTACATCCGTAAGGGTATCTATACCCGTACATGCCAACATCCCTCATCCTCTGTGGAACAGATGTGGATTAGGGTGCATATCAACAATCTTAGAATAATGGTTGGCACTGCTTATAGACCACCATGGCAGGACGTGAGCGACTTCCTTGATGCCATCACAGACTCAATTAGTTCCTTCTCTGGTCATGATGGTATAATTTTGGCTGGAGATTTTAACATAAATCTACTTGACTCGGAAAACAGTAAAACAAAAGAGCTTATACAATTGTTATAGTATTAACTTGCATCAAATTGTTACCGAACCAACACACTACACTAAGCAGACCTGCAGCCTGATAGATATTATATGTACAGATGTTCATGTACTTAAGGTTACAGTACATCATATTGCTGACTTGGGAGGGCATGCTATCGTCACAGCGGAATTAAAAATTAAAAAGGAGAAACCATGTGCTAGATGGGTTACATACAGATCCTTAAAAAATATACTGCCAGCTCAACTTACTCATGACCTTGACAGAGTCAACTGGGAACACTTTCTCAGGATTCATGATGTCAACACATTAGTTACAACATTTGCCACCTGGATAACATCGCTTTTTGACCTTCACGCCCCTATTAGATGCCGCAAATTTAAACATCCATCCTGGATAACTGATTCAGTAAAAACCATGATGCAAATTAGGGACAACTGCCACAAAAATATAAATTAAATGGAACAACAGCTGCTAAAGAGTGTTACAAAAAGAAACTTATAGTGCATAAGGCTATTGAATGTGAAAAGAGATGTTACTTTAGTAAGCAAATAAATAACAACATTGGTAATTCAAAAAACTATGGCGCAATCTTAAAGATAACGTGGTCCCGAACAAAAAACACAGTATTGAGTTACCGTCGCATTTTGATAACCCTGGCCTCATAAATAACCACTTCTTGAGTATACCTGTTCACGAAGAAGTGACACTGTCCCAACTAACATATTATGTGCATCATAAGTATAATTCAGCGACATTTACACTCAAGCCAGTTAGCGAAGACACTGTCCTACAAGCTATAAAGAGCCTTAAATCGAATGCGCGGGGTGATGATGGGATAGCTCTGGATATGCTGATTTTGACCTTACCCCAGTCACTAACAGCCATCACCCACATTATTAACCAATCCATAATAGAGGCAACTTTTCCTGAAAGCTGGAAAGTAGCGGTTGTAAAGCCACTGCCAAAAGTAAACCACCCTGTTGCTTTGAGTGACCTTCGACCTATTAGTCTTCTGCCATGCATCTCCAAGATACTAGAGAAAATAGTATGCATACAGCTCACCAAGTATCTTGAAGACAACAACATTCTGCCAAAGCGTCAATCAGGGTTTCGAAGAGGACATGGCACCGCAACCGCTCTTGCTGATGTGGTAGATAGCCTACTGATGGCTCAGGATGAGGGTCAGCTCAGTGTACTCCTGCTTCTTGACTTTTCCCGCGCTTTCGACTGCATAAATACAAAATTACTCTTGGCCAAAATGTTGTACTATGGCATTGATCCCCATACTGTGAGGTGGTTTCACAGTTACCTGCAGCAACGGATGCAGTATGTTGAACTGACAAAGGCAGATGGTGCTAAAGTTCGGTCAGCATCACAAGTTGTTGCACATGGAGTTCCTCAGGGCTCGATACTAGGCCCAATCCTCTACATTTTGTACAGTGCTGACATAGTCAGCAGCATTTCACACTGTGGACACCATCTATACGCAGACGATCTGCAACTGTACATATCATTTAAGCCTGCTGAATACATGGATGCAGTATCAAGGATGAATGAGGACTTGGAACGAATTTCAGCTTGGTGTCTAATTGCCTAACCCTAAATGCCAAAAAATCAAAAATGATGCTGGTAGGTAGTAAAAAAATGTCCAAAGATTTAATGATCAACCCCTGGACATAAAAATAAATGGAGAGACTATCATGTGTGTCCCTGAAGCAAGAAATCTGGGGCTCCTTCTTGATGGCCATTTGAATTTTGAAAGCCACATTGTAGCTTGTTCACGCAATTGCTTTTATAGACTCAAGTTGCTTTATAAATACCGACCATATTTAAGTGAACATTTGAGAATTCTATTGTGCGACTCACTGATCCTTTCAAAACTAAATTATTGCGATATAGTGTATGGGCCATGTCTTCTTAAAAAAACTTCCAAGCTAGTACAACGTATACAGAATGCTTGCGCACGCTTCTGTTTCCAGATACCACCACAATCACATATTACACCCTTTCTTAATGCAGCTAATATGATCAAAATGGAGGCCCGCAGGAAACTTCACTTGGCTACTCTTTTGTTTGGCATCATAAAGACTGGTACTCCAAGCTATCTTTACGAAAAACTCGTGTGGGCTCAAGACCAGTGCAGGTTAAAAAGAACGTGCACTCACACATTTCTTGCAGTTAAACATCGCACAGTCTTTTTAGAGGGTCATTTAGGTTTGCTGCCTCGCGGTGTTGGAATGATCTGCCACCCCCTACGTGATCTGAAAACACATTACACATTCCATAAACATGTCAAAAAATATCTTTTATGGTCACAGACACATGCCTACTTACCGTCGGGGTTTTCAAGTAGTAGCACGAGTTCGGCCCTCCAAACACCAACTTGTCCCTAGATACTCTGGTTTTTGTATGTTTTGTATGTGTGTTCGTTTTGGTATGCTTAATTTTTTATTTTTATTACAACTCTAATGTCACTAAATGTATTTAATGTAAAAATATTCTTTAACTATCTTCCTTTTCGTTTGTTTTGTTTGTCTAAAAATCATACATGTGAAGCGTCAATGTCAGTGTGTCATAACGCTGTCATAACCGTTTCGTTTTACCAATTTATGTTATGTTATCGTTCATTAATGTTCTAATTTTCTTCTGTATATAATTTTAAGTTAATTTCACTTTTTAAAATGTTTTTATTATTGGTTTTTTTGTGACGTCATTTCTACAATGGGTTCCGTCAGAATATCGGCGCTGTTGCGACGTCTTTGCAAAGCATCGCAATGGCTTATGCTGAGACGGAACCATTTGACCTGATTATTTTTATGTTTTTATGTTTTTTTATTTTTATGTTTCTGTTTTTGATGTTAAAATAAGTAATATTTAAGTTTTTTTTTTATCTTATTATGTATTGTTAATTTGTCAAAGGTCAATAAATTTTTCTTTCTTTCTTTCTTTCTTCTTTTCAGGACGCCTTACCTGATAATAGTGATACGCCTAACCAAGAACGGCAATGAAGGAGACCAACAACTGATAGACAGTTATTATCCTCCATCAATGCCGCTGTGCGCCCACACCCTAGATGACAGATGTTAGGTCTCTACTACCCATAATTAGTGAAAATACTGTTGGTATAGTACAGTGCCTCATCCGAAACAAAAGTGCATAACACTCTTGTATCAGGGGTCGATATCTGGCACTGCGGTGGTACCTACCTAGACGACACAGCTCGACACTAGTAGTAATAGGTTAGACATTCCAGTCTAAATCTTGTAAAGAGCTGTTATAATAAATTACTTACATCAGTCTATGAAATAAACTAGCAAGACACCTACAAGAATATGACTATCGTTGTGGTATCCGTTTTGCTAAACCCATTCGCAAACGATCGCTTCAAAAAACACTGATGTTATCACCTTTAAAAGTAATGAAAACATATAATAAATGACATAAATAAATTAAATAAGTAATAGTTTTATTTTTCACACCATCTGGTTAAATTAGCCATCCAATGGATGCCTTAGGCCATGTTAACCCGGCAACTCTATGCCTAGGCCGACAGTTGTTAAAACAAAATCACTCGACGTTTAATAACTGGCTATAGTAGTTACCCTTTCGAAATGACAATCAAGATCACCAAGTGATTCAAATTTATTCTGCTTTTCTCCATTGCAGCGCTAGTAGTCATCAATAAATATGGCGCCAGACCGTATACAATGAATGATATGGTTTTGACGACCCATTGGTGTTGCGTTGAGAGGTCGGCTGCAACACCAAGGTTCCGGGTTCGATCCCCGGGCAGTACAAACATTTGTGTGCATGAACATGTCTGTTTATAATGGTCTGGGTGTTTTCTATGTATAATATGTATGTATTTACAAAAAAAAATGTATATATGTATGTTATCCGTTGTTTAGTACCATAATACAGGCTTAACGCTTAACTTGGGACTAGATGGCGCTGTGTGAATGTCAGTAGATATTTATTTATTATTATTTATTAATTATTTCTTGCTTTGTGCAATTATAGTAAATTGCAGTAGAATTTGGTCAAATAAATTTTCTAAAAATGAAAGTGCAAATAAAAGTTACTAATGACTAAACAACTACTGTTCAACGACATGGCTAGTTGTTTCTTCAGCCATTTCAAACGGCCTAGGCGTATAATGAAATGGCTAATTTTAACCATATGGCTGTGACACATACATAGAAAAGTAGTCATTTAGATCATGTACCTTAGAGGCTTATGATGAGATTTCTACAGACCACAGTTTTGTAAATGACAAAAACTATCATATCAGCCATTAAACGTCCCCACCGAGGGGCACGAGCCTACCGTATAGGGTGATTAGGCTTAGTCGTCCACGCGGCCAGAGCGGATTGGACACTTTACACACCTTCGAATCTCTTCGCAGGCGTGCATGAAGGTTTCCTCACGATGTTTTCCTTCACGTAAAAGCGTCGGATAACGTACATATATTTTTTCGAAATTCGAAAATACATTGGTACGTGTCGGGATTTGAACCTCAGCCTCCCGGTTGGAAGAGAGGAAGGGATGCATATCTAGCATGAATGAAAGCAAAAAGCTTGAACTATAGTTAGTTAGTATCATAGTATAAATAATAATTGGCTTGGTAACAACAGTTTGAAAAATTTCATTATTCAATACAATGTTTGTTTATAATGACAGGGACGAACCCGAATCCTAGGTGCACCTGTCGTCTACTCGATCATTCCTACTGAGTAATGTAAATAAATGCATATATACAATTTCCATAACTTTACTTACAAGTGTTGTAAACTCCATAGAAAATTCCCTCAAAAAATAAAATGGTGAAATATCCTAAATAGTATGTGGGAAATAAATAGACCAAAACTCGTAAAATAGCTGTAACCTGGAATGAACAAGAAACTGTTGTTATTAGCCTATTACGTCCTCCTACAGGGCGCAGGCTTTCTCGAAGAGCCATTGGGCCTAACCCACCGGGCCCAATGCGGATTAGTGAGTGTTAGAATCTCTAGAAGGTACAAAGTGACTTTATGCGTTTTCCCTTTGGCATTGGAACCTGATCACGCATCGATATTTCTTTTAATGTGATAAGTTTCATACGTTTCATAAACGCTTTCAGGACTCCATAGTGAAGAGTAAACATTTTGGTATGAGTATGAATGTGTAGGTGTGCGTGTGTTGTGTGTACAACGTAAAATAAAACAGAAAAATCCATATGGTGTTTACCTGTTATTAGTTGTATACTTACGAAATTACTTAATTCAAGAAAAATTATTAAAAGGGAATGAGTGTAACAATTGTTGGTAAACCAATTTAGAAAAAGTGAACAGGGACGGTCAATGCGCTCACCTGATGGTAAGTGATACGCCTGATTATGAAAAAACAGTGTTGAAGGAAATTAATTATCTACAGTAAGTAGTCATTATTTTCCATCTACACTGCTGTACACTAGTCATCGAGACGACAGACACAGACAGTTTTTATACCCGGTAATTTTTAATCTAAATCGAACGCTGTGAATGACGAAGACTTTAAGTTGACCATTTTCAACAAAATGCCAGATTGCAGAATGCCGCAGTGCCAGATATCGTCCCGTAAAATAGGAGTCTTGTGCAGTTCTGTGTTTCGAGATGTGGGCACGGTGGCTAGTAAAATTAATTATTAGAAACCTCACATCCATGATCTCGGGTGATGGGCGCAGGGCAGATTTGACCGAAATAATGACAATATTTAACCTAACATTGAATCTGTCATGGTCAGGTATCATTTACCAACAGGTGAGCGATCTAACCGTCCAGTTCACTAATTTCCATAAAAAATAATAAAGGGGTTGAATCGGAAATCGAAATAAAAATTGTTTCATCAAATTTTGTTTACCGTTATCCTGCCAGTAAATATGATTACACGTTAAAGGTGATCATGACAGATTCAATGTTAAATAATGTCATTTTTTAGGTCAACACTGCCCTGCGGCGTCATCTGAGACAAGATTGTTAAGTCTCTCATACCGGTAATTTGACTAGCTACAGTGTATTCATTCTAAACACACAAGAGCAAAAACACTCTATTTTACGACGGGACGATATCTAGCACTGCGGTGGTACTAGGCGACTCAGTACCGAGTCTATCATCTCGTACAGGAGTATAACTAGATCAAGCGAACTTCACTTGTAGTTCTTAAAACTACGATAGAAATCAAACGATAATAAACTCACCAAGTAATGTAAATATAGGAATTTAAATAGAGTGTCGCAATATATTTCAGCTATACCTAAAACACCTTTGAATATAAAATACGACGCATTTGAAAATATCACGATCGCACTATCTCGATGATTTTATCTGTAACAAAACATACAGCATATAGTTAAAATATATTGTGTGTGTATGTGTGTTGTTTCCTGTGCGCGTGTTTGAGTGTGCGTCCTGCAACCTACAAGCGCACGTCTGGTGTGAGGGCGTGTGAGGAACCACACACGTGCGTGCAGTGTTGCCGCTCGAATAGTCGACTATTGACAGGCAATCGATAGTCCACATAGTTGGACAAAAGCAATAGTTGATCGGCCTATCGATACTATCGATATATATATATATATATCGTCCAAGCCGTGTCCGGCTACGGCGATCTATCTGTCTAACCCAGGTCGTTAGCGGCTTATTATTACTACTAATATATCGATAGCTAGTTAGCAACAATATATGTGCACTGCATACTTTCGATGGTTCGATAGTATTGTAGCTCAATATAGGCATATCGATAGTATAGGTGATTTTCGAGTCACTATCGATGTCCAATGATAGTTCGGCAACACTGCGTGGTGCTGCACTTGCGTGTTAACGCTGTGCTGGGTGTTGCCGTGTTCACTGTGCGGACTCAGAGATTACAGAGGGAAACTAAGTAGTTATTAGGTATACCGAGGGATCCATGTTCGAATCCCGGGTACTAATACTTTTTGTGTGCGGACATGTGTGTTTGGTTCAGGTTCGAATCGAGTAGGACATCTTTTTTATGATGGACATGTGTATTGTTGGGAATTACTTGTATCATTTAAGTATGATTGTATTTTAATAGTAAATAAGTATTTTATCCGTTGTTCGAGTACGCATGGAGACATATGAAAACAGACTAGCACCTAACAGCTTTGGTAGTTAGTATAATCACTAGGTGGTAGAATCTGTACTGAGTGGGCTAGGTATGTACTACCGCAGTGCGAGATATTGTTCCAGATAAAGGAACTCCACTTCTGTGTTCCGATTAGGGCATTATAGCTAGTTAATTAGGGGTATAAGATACCTAAATCAGTCTTCACAGATGACGGGTGACGGCAGGTAGATAATAATATTAAATTTCCTCCAACACTGCATTTGTCATGGTCCGGCGTATCACCTACTACCAGGTGAGCGTACTGACCAGGTCGCCACTGAATATCATAAAACCTTTCTCTTCAACTATCGCAGTCCACTGCTGACAAAGGTTCCCCCATTTGCGCCAGATATCCCGGCCTCGCTTTTCTCATACAGCTCCATCAGCGACTTTCGCAGTCGTCGGTCCATCGGATCGGAGGGTGTCTACGCTACGCTTGCAAGACGTGGTTCCACTCCAGAACTCTGCTCAACGGCCATCGGTTCTGCGACATACGTGACCAGCCACTGCCACTTAAACCTGCTGATCCGGCGTAAAAAACTTTAGTCTATGATATTTTTAACCTTGCCAAAAATATGTATATTTCGTTTGTACTCCTTATTTAATTCTGCTTGCCAATATGTGAACCAACGGCGGTGTTGTCATGAATCAGTCGCAATCCTCTATTGCTGTAATGAAACCAGAGCTCTTTTTCAGATAGAAGGCAATGAGCTCATCTGATACGTAGTGAATTAATGATACATCGGTATCTGGTATTTCAAATGCACATGGACATCGAACCTTTAAGCTTTGCTTCGAAGTATTAAAATGATTTAGTCTTAGATCAACAATTAACCAAGTAGCATTCACAAAGAATCATTACAAAATCGTTAGAACCCCAGGACATACGAATAATTTTGTCATATTTAGAACGTAAAATTATTCATTTAATTTGACCTTAACGCGTCATAGAGAGACAAAGCACGAGAACTCTACTATGTCATTATGACATGAGCGAGCAACGTGGATATAATAATAATAAATAATGAAAAATTAATTAAGAAATATAAATAAAAATAATAGTGAGATTGTGCATAGTTAGGTTATGGTGAACTAAGATTAGTATCATCATTACCTACAGCCTAAATATCCATGCCTGAACGAAGGCCTAATGATTCCAGGCGAAACCGTCCCTAGCAGTTGACATACATCTGTTGGCCGCCTTAACAGGTCATTAATCATCTGGTTGGGTCGGCCTACGCTTCTTTTCGCGTTACATGGATCAGAGTCTAAAGTGAAGAAAGTATAAATTCATTGGTTCATAAGAACGCTTTAAATGGCAAATGGAAAATGGTTCGGACTGATTCTATTCTATTCAGAAAAATCTAACAACGATGGAAAAAGATGTACGTGCGTGTACTTTAAAAGCCTTCCGAACCCAGCTTTTATGAGGCAATTCTAAATTTGTGCTTAAAATAACTGATAAAGGATGGGATACCCATTTTATGAATCAGTAAGGAAAATATTAACTAATATAAAAATTTAATCCAAGTAATATTACCAAACACAATTTCTGGAGGTCAGCGACATGTTCAATGTGTTGATCCATTTGAATTGAATCTTCTAATTTTCGCAGTAAATAATTTACTGTTAAATGCAAAACTGCAATGTATATAAAATTCATCACCATTGTGACACGTACATCACTGACAAAGTATTACAGATATTATAAACGTGTAAAATTAGTATTAAGTATTTGGATGTGATAAAAAGTATGAGATTAAATAATATCATTTGTTATAAGCTGATAAACCATAAACTAACTAACTGCAACAACTAAATAAAAAAGTGTCCGTGTCAATTTCGCCATCGCATCAGCTGGCAGAATTTTCATTCATATCACGTAGCTTTACATGTCATGATAGTATCTCCTTGCATTTGATTTCGTACTTTTTTCGTGACGCGTTAGGGTCAAAATTTTAATGAATATTTTTATGTCATAATAAGCTAACGTTTGTGTCAAGCGGTTGGACATTTTGTGTTGATTTCTTCGTGATTGTGTATCTTGTAAGTTAATTGTTTATCTAAGGTATAAGCGAAATATTTTAACGTTCTTTTTTTGTAGCATGTTTTGTAACAATATCTAGATAAATAATCACTTCCATTCTTTAGGGTTCGTAGCCAAATGGCAAAAACGGAACCTTATAGATTCGTCAAGTCTATTTGTCCGTATGTCTCACCTTTTTATAAACTATAAGCACTAAACTGTTCAAACTTTGTAAGTATATGTACTCTGCAAACGCTTTTAGGTTTGAGAAAAAAGATTGAACTAAAACTTAATATTTTTTTTTTCATCGTACGTACCCGACATGTGTTGTTTCATTATACTTGACACAATATAAAGTTTATGTAACATAGAGTTACTACACAGAAGAGTCATATACAGTTTCCTTTACTACTTCTACCTTACTTTACTAATACAGTTCTTTTTAGGTAACCGACGAATCCGTTCGAATGTTAAGCGAGAATAGTAATGGACGGGTACGGATTTTGGACCCGGCTTAACACATAGTATTGATGACAGTAATAATCAATTGACACCACAACTCTTCCGTCATTGCCGTAAGAGGTGGCTTAGATACAAAACATTCGACTGCGATTTTTGGACTTACAGAGAGGCATTGGAGGAGACCAACAACTTATTATCAATTCATAAACACCGTCTGCGCCGTCACCCGATACTACAAATGTTGGGTCTCTTATACTCGGTAATTCACTAGCTACATGCTCTCATCCCGAATAGAAAAGTGCATAGCACTCTTATTTCACAAGACGGTATCTGGCATTACGGTGGTATCTACCGAGATGATCAGTATGAGTCTACATCATACAATTAAACTAGCTAAGACTAAAAGCCAGTAATATTAAGAAACAAAGTGCAACCCAAATATACCTCTTGTAGGAGATTATAATGCAGTGCATTAATTACGAACCAAATTATCAGAAAATAAACAAACATAGTGTACGTTACTGTCTGTACTAAGCTTCTATGTTACCTTGTACACACGTACCTGTAATTTTATTTTATACAGATAAATAAATGCCGATGGGCGAAAGGATCTCGAGTGGCCATCCGCATCGTCCAATGTGTCCAGTGAAGCTGGCTGGGGTAAATTCCACCTGCAGCAACAGCGATAAGTAATTTCGCAAAAAAGCGTAGGTCGACTCCAAATCAAATGGAGAATGAC